>QANT01008211.1:0-11718 GCA_003254885.1 Purshia tridentata | reverse complement strand
TTTTTTTTTTTTTTTTTTGTGCTATTTTAACTTTCCCCCTAGGTATTAGAGATCGGAGGTCAGGCTGTACAACGTCAAGGCATCAGTTTTTCAATTTCAGCTCATCATCACCTTGGTATAATTATTTTAATTTTCTCAAGTTGGTTATGTGCTTTTAGTGATCATGCTCTAATAACCCTAAATTGGGTGAGTAAAATTTAAGAGATGTGGATTTTAAATAGTTTTGAGATCCTTTAGTTGTGGCTGGGCTGGTTGATGTAAATTAGAAGCGTATTACAAGTTTTACAAATTTGGGATAGTCAAAATTACAAGGGAGACTCTGCTGGATTTTCAGTAGAATTTTTCCTTAATTTTCTCTCAACCGTTACGTACAAGGGAAATTCAATGACTGGACCGCCTGGGAGTTTATCCTAAGACGACCCTATGGGGACCCCACGTCTCCCGACATGGGCCCCGATCCTACCGAAAATTCAGTAGCAACTCCTTATAAAATGCCTTACCCAAAAACAAGATATATCCTGTTCTAACTCAAACAAATCTAGAAAAAATCCCAATAAATAATCTCCAAACAAAAATATAATCAAATCGACAAACCAACCCAAGGTGGTCACCTCAAGGTGACCTCAGAGCATATCTAAAGGAAGTAAATCATTGGAAAGAAATGAATAACTGATATAAATAAATGAAACTATACCTACATAGTCTTGGATGTCAGAAGACGCAGAAGTAGCTCGAGGCTCAATGGCACGAACGAAATCCTTATCACCTGGGGGAGAATATTTAAAATACAAAATTATGAGATAAAACTCAGTGAGTGAACAAAAATAATTTAAACAATCCTTTTCAACATAAGTATATTAATATAAAACTTGTCTTTCGAATTCCCCAATTTTAAAACCAATTCGCAAAATCATAATATCAAACCACAAATCACGGGTCCCACTCGTCATAAATCCAAAACCTTCAAAATTATACTTTGTATAATTTCAGGATACTGCATATGCATATACGGTTCCAAATATTTACAAGAGTTAAAACATTAAATATAAGTAGTAGTGGCACAAGACATTTACCAGTAAATTGAAATACTTAAAACTCACACCATAGTACCCACAAACTCTCTATCAATATGTAAATGTGGGCCAAATACGTGTACATAGATATAGCTAACCTTTATCAATACGTGAACACACAATGGTTCGCATAGATTCCCAACTTTATCAATACGAGCGTAGATAGTTCACCAAGACACACAGCCCAAAGCCTATATGTGTGAACCGATGGATTCCAAAGACCTACAACCAACCATTTACCCCCGAGTATTGTACAGTGGTTTAAAAACCATAAACCAATATCTCTTTAAATATATTACATATACATTCTTAAAATACCACAAGATAAATATTTGCGAATAAAAGAATTATCTAGTCAAACCACAATTTCAATAGATACTTAAATAAATTCAAAATAATCTTGAAACATTTAAAAGACAAACTTTGAAACAAAAAATCCACTCACAAACTTGGCAAGCAAAACGTAAGCCTCGCCGATCACCCAACTAACGGCCAACACCCAAAAACTTTCCCGAAAACACTCTCAATCGTCATTTACAAACACGTATGGTCCAGATTGGTTCCCTAAAAACCTTAAAATAAAAAAAAGCACATTTTTGGTCACTGGCCGGTCCAGCACCACCGCACGTGGCGGCACCGACGGCAGTCAACGGCAGCAACCATTGAAAAGTTGACTTTTCCAACGACCAACCCAAAAAATAAAATGGACTATACCAAATTGACGGGCTCGATGAGAGGAATAACTTTGTCAGCTGGGCTGAGTCCAAAAATTGGCCGAAAGTGGCCAGAAAACCCCAATTTCCGTCTGAAATTTCTGTCCCCAATTTGAAAATTCAAACCTACACGAAAAATTGCAAATCATATATGGTTGGAAAGCTTGAAACGTGAGGATTTCAGAAAGGTAAAATTCTAACCAAACCGAGGTTGGACAAAGCAGAAATTTGGATTTGAAACTCATGATAGGTGAAACTTCCAAAACTCGATTCGTCGTCCATAGTGGTTCGATCGGGACTATTTGGGTATGGATGGAAAGAGGACGAAGAGACGAACAAGACCCGACCAACCTGACTTCTAGCAGATGCTCTACGCGCCCCCATAAGCGGCCGGAAAGTACGGCGATGATTATGATTGCCCAAACACTCTTCACTCGTATTTTTGTATAATTTTTTTTTTTGAAAAATGAAATTATTTTTCCTATTTATATATTTCCCCCCAAACTTCAAACGTGCATAATTCCTAAACCGTAACTTCAAATTACGAGCCGTTTCTTCCTATGCGTTCGTGACGTCGAGCTCTACGTAACTATATAAAAGGTTGGGACAAAACACCTTTTTAAAAATATACATCCCTTGCAAAACTAAAACTTGGGCAAATTGATAAATTCCAATGACTTTAAATGATGATCCAACAAGGAATACTAGGGACAGGTCGTAAAATCCAAGTAAATAGGCCCATGGAACCCCACAGGGCTATCACAGGGTCCAGGATAGATTTTGGGGTTAGGCTTGTCATATGATCCTAGTTCTGTGTGTGCAATTGTTAGCTACATTTTTATGCATGATGGATGATTGCAATTGTGAATTATCATTGTTCATTTTATTCTATTTTTTCAGACATGTAAACACAATTCCTTGCAAATTTAAATAATAAGAAAATGTGTGCACATAAAATGTATTTGTATTTAATGAATTTGTGAGTACAATCTCTGTTTGTCTATTATCTACAAGAATATTCTTCAATCTTCAAACTTGTATTTAATTCAACGTTGATAAACAATACCTTGAATCAAATGGTTAAGTCTTTAAGTCTCCCTCAATTGTTGGGATTTGATCAAGGGCTGTTGAGGCTTAATCAATTTTGAGTTACAAGGCGTCTACATGTACAGTAGTGACTGATCTTCAGCTTTGATGTGGAAGAAATCAGCGTTTGTAGGTGTTTGGTGATTTTCAACAAGTTTGATAAAAAAAACTTTTAAGTATTTGTCCTTGGAAGAAAATTTAGGATAATGATAGATCATCTTAATATTGTGCCTTAATTTTGAGCCCTAATGACATAGAATTCTATGTCAACTATTTTACCCTTTTGTTTTTTCAATCAAATTTTAACCTTAGTTTTTTATTAAGAAATTTGAAAGAAAGAGAGTTACAATCTATACGAAGCTGTTGTGGCCACCTCCAAAAAGCTCGGTGGGTAGCAGAAGAAAAATCAATGCCAACTTTTAGTTATGTGGCTTTAATCTCCATACCAAATAATAAGAACTTTGCAAAGTGAACCTACGATTTAGAGTGTAATGCCATAACCATCTATCCGAGGAAGAAGATGACCCCAACGGGACCGACAAAATAGCCTCTGCTTCATATGAAGAAAAAACTGTAACGACCCGTACCTTTAAAGTACATTATAATAGGGCCCAACATTGACTTTTGGTTCCAACAAGATTTCAGCTTTGACTTTGGATCCGTTAGGAAGGTCTTGAGCTCACGAGTTCATTGACACGTGGCATGGGTTATTTAGAGCCCCGGTTAGAAAGTTATGAACGTGAGAAAGGAACCAAAAGTTGACTTTTTTGAATTATAAGGCCCTTGGAGTAGACTTTGACATGGTTAAGTAGAGCTCGACTCCACGAGTTCGTAGAGACGAAGTATGCGTCAAACGGAATTACGGTTTGTAAGTTATGGACGTGTGAAGTGAGTGGCAAAATCGTAAATAAGGTGACTTAGCCCTTAAAGATTCCAGATTTTTCTGGAATCTTCTCTTCTTTCTATTTCTCTCCCTCTCTTCCCCCTCAGCCCGCAGACCTTTCCTTCTCCCTTCCCCTGCGCGCGTCACCCCTCCCCTCCCATCCAACTGTTTCCGACCAACGCCCAGCCGCCGGTAGACCTCCTCCCGCCAACGCCAGCCGGCCGCAACCCCACGACGCCGACCACCAGCCTCTGCGCGCACTGCTGCTCAGAGAGAACACCACAAGCTGCTGTTTCTTCCAGTTTTTCCGGCCAGTTTCCGGCGCCTCTTCTACCCGTTTAGGGACTACACCTGAGATTGAGGGCGACCCAGCCGAGCAACGAGACTAGACTCCTTGACAGTGAGTGGACTTCGTTTTCTAAACTTTGTTTATGAATTCTTTACGAATTTCATGATTTAAATTCATATTTATATTTTGAGTTTTAATTGAGTTTTATTAATTGAGAATACTAATTGATTCTTGAGCATGGTTTGAGAATTTATGCTTGGAAATAGATTTAATGTGCTTGGCAACTATTTTTCGTGATGATTTATTCGAGCCGTTAGATTTTGGAAAGGTTTTGATTTCTCAAGTAAACGTTTGTGGTTTACTCGCATTTTGAAATAGTAAAGGTTTGGTTATCGAAAAGGATTTTATAGTTGTTAGTTTAATGATTTCCCAGTTTTGGAAAGGTTATATGTTTTATGGGCGAAAAGAGATTTTATGGGAAAAGGATTTTCAAACCACCCTTCGCAGTACCCTTCAGATTATCAGCTTTCATAGGTCTTTGGGACCCATCACGGCACACACATAGGCTTTGGGCCGTGTGTTGGGATGCCTTGCCCTTTGGGGGCAGCCCTGCGTGCACGTACGGCAGGTATATTGGCCCTGCATGTGTATGACAGACCCTGGCTCTGCACATGTACGGCAAGATATTGGCCCTGCATGCGTACGGCAGGTCGTAGGCCCTGCGCATGTACGGCAGGTTATTGGCCCTGCATGCGTACGGTAGGTCATAGGCCCTGCGCATGTACGGCAGGTTCGGTGGGTAACTGTTGGGTATGAATTTCTATTATGATATCAGTTCTAAAGTGATTTTTAGCAACTTAATTACTTTTATTGATTTTCCAGAAAATCTCAAAGTGAATTTTAAAGTATGGATTTACTCATAGAGTTTTCAATGGATTTTATGAAAGTTATTTTAAACTGGGGGTTTTCAAGGAAAGTTTGCGAAATTTTAAGGAATTTGAAAGTAAAATGTTTATTTTGGTTTATGTCCACTCACTGAGTTATCTTATTAGTTTTCTCCTTTGTCGTTTTAATTTTTCCCCAGGTTGTAGTAGTGAAGCGGTCGGGCCAAAGATGTCGAGGAAATCTAGCGAGCTTAGTGGATTTTGTAGGCACTTAGTTATTCTTGTAAACCTAGTTCCTAGCGAAATTTTGTAGCCAACCTTAATAACCCTTGAATACTTAAATAATTGGTTTTAGAAATTTGGGTCGGAGACCCCTTTTGGTTGTGGTAGAGGAGCTGTGAAGCTTAGAAGTGCATTGCAGGTCTCGTGGAGAAAAGGGTTCGTCCAATTTCAGGGGAGGTTCTGCCAAAATTTCGATAGGATTTTCCTTAATATTGGATGCCCGCAGGATCACTCTGAGTTCCAGGGTGGAATTCGGGGAGGGTCCTGTCAATTTGGTATCAAAGCATAGGTTTAGGATTCCTCTAGCTTTGCACGAAGTGTGCATCCTTTGTTTCTGAGAATTTCTTGGTTTTCTTTTAGGAATTATGCCTCCTCGACGTCACCGACCGCCGAGGGACCACCATAGAGTTAATGAAGGTGCAGCCGAGACTGCACAAGGTTTCGCTCAGTCCTTGGATCGATTAGTTGAGGCGATGACTAATGTAGTACGTACACGGGGAATAACAGAAGGGGATTATAGTATTGAACGAGCCCATAGACTTGGGGCTATAGTCTTTAAGGGAACGACGGATCCTGGTGTAGCTAACGACTGGATAGTGAGATTAGAAAGAATTTTTGAAGTTATGAGGTGTCCAGATGAGGAAAAGATTGTCTTAGCTCCATTTTTACTTGAAGGTGATGCTTATTTTTGGTGGGAAACAGAAAAAGCAAGGCTGACTGCTGATGAGATTACTTGGGATAGGTTTAGAAGTGCTTTTTATGAGCAGTATTACCCTAGAGTTTATTGTGATGAGAAAAGGATAGAATTTCAGAGGTTGAGACAGGGATCCATGACAGTGACAGAATATGAGAGGAAATTTATAGAGCATTCTAGATTTTGCCCGCATCTTGCGGCGAATGAGAGAGAGAAGTGCTCTAGGTTTGAGGATGGTTTAAGAGAAGAAATTCATACGACAGTTGCAGTTGCCATGCATACTAGTTATACTAGCATGAGAGAGGCTGCCATGAAAGTTGAGAGGGCTCTTACAGAAGGAAACAAAGGTGGGATAAGACGCCGTTATTATCAAAGCACAATAGTAGGTAGTCCTAGTCAAGGACCATCCAAAAGGGGTAGTTTCAGTTCTAGTTCTTCGGGAAGTGGTGGATTCCGAGGTTACCAACATGATGTTGGTGGTAGGCAAAGTTCAGGACATAGTCATCAAACTGGAGATCAATCTATTTCTGGTAGTGCTAGTATCTCGGATTTCTCAGAAAGACAGCGATCCGCTAAAGTTGGCGCTCACAGATATCCGGTTTGTGAGACTTGTAACAGAAGTCATGAAGGGCCTTGCCTAATAGGTATTACGGAAGGATGCTTCCATTGTGGTCAGATGGGGCATTATAGGAAGGATTGTCCGATGTTGTACCATGGGGAAGGTGAAGCTTTTGGATCAGCTGTACGTACGAAGCGAACCTTTGGGGCTCAAAGTCATAGCCACGGAGCGACACAGAGTGGAGATGGTACAAGTAGCAGTGGCGCTTCGTCTAGTCACTCCGTTAGAGGCGGTAGACAACAAAGAGGACGTTCCAGAGCTTCGGGTACAGTCTTTGCCATGACCCAGCAGCGGGCATTAGTTTTTTCGGACGTCATTTTAGGTACGTGATCTAGTTTGGGTGAAAGGCCCGTATTTCATTAGTTACGTACTTTATTATTCCACATAAACTCGCTCTATTCGTCGTTAGAGAAGTTTAAGTATAATTTGACGTCAATTGGAGAATTTAGTAAGGCCCTAAGTAATAGTTTTGGGGATATAAGTGTGATATCGATTGTGGAATGTTAAGTGGGGCTAATGGGAAATTTTAATTAGGATGGAATGGAGGAAGTGATTGAGAATGAAAGTGATTAAGTGATTGAGGGAAAGAATTTAAGGTAATGGACTTATGTAAGAATATCTTATTTGTAGTTGGAGCGTGCTAAATGGTGTAAGTTGGTGGAGAAACAGTGTTCTAGGAAAGAAACACTTAAGGGAATTTAAGGAAATTGTTGGTTAATTAAGTTGGAATTTTAATCAGAGTAGCGCAGCGGAAACGTGGTGGCCTGTAGTCTGAGAAGAGCAAAGCAAGAAATTAAGGAACTTGAGAACTAGATTACCACCACGTGTGAAAATTTCGAGGACGAAATTTTTTTTAACGGGGGGAGATTGTAACGACCCGTACCTTTAAAGTACATTATAATAGGGCCCAACGTTGACTTTTGGTTCCAACAAGATTTTAGCTTTGACTTTGGATCCGTTAGGAAGGTCTTGAGCTCACGAGTTCATTGACACGCGGCATGGGTTATTTAGAGCCCCGGTTAGAAAGTTATGAACGTGAGAAAGGAACCAAAAGTTGACTTTTTGAATTATAGGGCCCTTGGAGTCGACTTTGACATGGTTAAGTAGAGCTCGACTCCACGAGTTCGTAGACACGAAGTATGCGTCAAACGGAGTTACGGTTTGTAAGTTATGGACGTGTGAAGTGAGTGGCAAAATCGTAAATAAGGTGACTTAGCCCTTAAAGATTCCAGATTTTTCTGGAATCTTCTCTTCTTTCTATTTCTCTCCCTCTCTTCCCCCTCAGCCCGCAGACCTTTCCTTCTCCCTTCCCCTGCGTGCGTCACCCCTCCCTTCCCATCCAACTGTTTCCGACCAACGCCCAGCCGCCGGTAGACCTCCTCCCGCCGACGCCAGCCGGCCACAACCCCACAACGCCGACCACCAGCCTCTGTGCGCAACGCTGCTCGGAGAGAACACCACAAGCTGCCGTTTCTTCCAGTTTTTCCGGCCAGTTTCCGGCGCCTTTTCTACCCGTTTAGGGACTACACCTGAGATTGAAGGCGACCCAGCCGAGCAACGAGACTAGACTCCTTGACAGTGAGTGGACTTTGTTTTCTAAACTTTGTTTATGAATTCTTTACGAATTTCATGATTTAAATTCATATTTATATTTTGAGTTTTAATTGAGTTTTATTAATTGAGAATATTAATTGATTCTTGAGCATGGTTTGAGAATTTATGCTGGAAATAGATTTAATGTGCTTGGAAACTATTTTTCGTGATGATTTATTCGAGCTGTTAAATTTTGGAAAGGTTTTGATTTCTCAAGTAAATGTTTGTGGTTTACTCGCATTTTGAAATAGTAAAGGTTTGGTTATCGAAAAAGGATTTTATAGTTGTTAGTTTAATGATTTCCCAGTTTTGGAAAGGTTATATGTTTTATGGGCGAAAAGAGATTTTATGGGAAAAGGATTTTCAAACCACCCTTCGCAGTACCCTTCATATTATCAACTTTCATAGGTCTTTGGGACCCATCACGGCACACACATAGGCTTTGGGCCGTGTGTCGGGATGCCTTGCCCTTTGGGGGCGGCCCTGCGTGCACGTACGGCAGGTATATTGGCCCTGCATGTGTATGACAGACCCTGGCTCTGCACATGTACGGCAGGATATTGGCCTTGCATGCGTATGGCAGGTTGTAGGCCCTGCGCATGTACGGCAGGTTATTGGCCCTGCATGCGTACGGCAGGTCGTAGGCCCTGCGCATGTACGGCAGGTTCGGTGGGTAACTGTTGGGTGTGAATTTCTATTATGATATCAGTTCCAAAGTGATTTTTAGCAACTTAATTAGTTTTATTGATTTTCCAGAAAATCTCAAAGTGAATTTTAAAGTATGGATTTACTCATAGAGTTTTCAATGGATTTTATGAAAGTTATTTTAAACTGGGGGTTTTCAAGGAAAGTTTGCGAAATTTTAAGGAATTTGAAAGTAAAATGATTATTTTGGTTTATGTCCACTCACTGAGTTATCTTATTAGTTTTCTCCTTTGTCATTTTAATTTTTCCCCAGGTTGTAGCGGTGAAGCGGTCGGGCCAAAGACGTCGAGGAAATCTAGCGAGCTTAGTGGATTTTGTAGGCACATAGTTATTCTTGTAAACCTAGTTCCTAGCGAAATTTTATAGCCAACCTTAATAACCCTTGAATACTTAAATAATTGATTTTAGAAATTTGGGTCAAAGACCCCTTTTGGTTGTGGTAGAGGAGCTGTGAAGCTTAGAAGTGCATTGCAGGTCTCGTGGAGAAAAGGGTTCGTCCAATTTCAGGGGAGGTTCTGCCAAAATTTCGGTAGGATTTTCCTTGATATTAGATGCCCGCAGGATCACTCTGAGTTCCAGGGTGGAATTCGGGGAGGGTCCTGTCAAAAACACTCCGAATATTTTGGTCAAAAAACAAAACAAAACCCTCTGAATATAACCAACATTCCGGATGGGCTAAAAAACGAACAAATTGAAGAATCCAATGGCAACACGAGATAGCATAACTGAAAAGTTATAGGCCTAGCAACCAAGGATCACCGTGAATATAAGTATCCTTAAATAATATAATGTCTCCCAAAGTGGCTTTGAGCAACGAAATTATTGGTTCGTCGCGCAAGATATGGCATCAATATAATTTCCTTACTTTTTTTTGGGCCACAAAAATGATTTGTCACCCAAACTTTACTGACTTTAGGCGACGAAATTAATAATTCCTCACCCAAACCAAATAATTTTCTCTTGTAGTGTATGATGGGTAAGATAGTCTTTCAATATAAATAATTTTAATATAATATTGTAAATATATAGTGATGTGTATAATTTACTAATAAAAAAATTAATAATATTAATTAAGGTTGGTCTAGTTGGCCTTGAACAAACACTTCCCTTACACACCCGAGTTCGAACCCTCCCTATTCCTTATACTCAATAATTAAAATAATAATGTATACCAACTCATTTTGAAACATAAAATTTAAGCACAAATTAAGTCTCAAGCATTTAACGAACCAAATATTTTTCTTATAAAATAATTGTTGACAAATGTCCTACCAATTTTAAGCATTTGAAAATAGTAATGCTTCGTAAACACATGCAATCATAAGATCGAGCTTAAAACATAGAATGGGTGCGTCTATATACGTTGCATTAAAAATGAAGCAATGATGCTTCACAATTACAAACATATGTGTAACACCCCGCACCTTTCAAAAATGGTTTTGAAAAGCTTTTTAAAGATTTTCGGGATTTTATTTGGAAAGCAAAGTGTTTTGGATGTTTTTCAAATTTTAAAGTTTGACTGTTAAAAGGGGGCAAGAGTTGACTTTTTGTTCGGGATGTCTTTTCGTGTTGACCTTGGGTTCGTTGGAAAGGTCTTGTCCTCACGAGTTCGTAGACACGTAGCACGCGTCGAACGGAGCTACGGTTTGAAAGTTACGGACGTGTGAAGGGAGGGGCAAGGTTGTAATTTTGGAAAAGTTGGATTTTAAAAAGGGGGCACAGAACCCCAGAAATCAGCAGTTTCTCTCTCCTCTCTCCCGAGTTTTCTCCCTCTCTCGCGAGCCTCATCTCCAGCCGCGCCTTTCGCCGGCGCGTGGGGGCGCGTCCGGCGGCGGGCTGGCCTGGTGTTTGGCTCGCCGTGCTCGCGCCGCCTTCCTCTTCCCTCCGGTGGTGGCACCTCCTCCCGAAACAGCCCGGAAAGAGAGAATCCGAGATTGCACCGTGGGTGATCAGCGGCGATCTCGCCGTTTCCGGCGACGACGAGGCTCAGTGACCACCCAGATCTCTTCCTCTCGTCGAGCCCAGCGTGTTGGTGGGTTCGATTGACCCGGGGGACCGCAGTGGACGGCGGATTGAGTGTGGGTGTGCCGCCGGCTTTCCGGCCAGTTTTCGTCAGTTTCCGGCCACTTTTGGCCGTCGACCCAGGTTCGAGTTTTGATCCCCTCGATCTCCTCTACGTGCTTGTGTAATTTGTTTTAGCTAAACACGACTTTCGTTTTTGACAGTTGACCACCGTTGACTACCCGTTGACCGTCGTAGGACTCGCTGTGTGTGACGGTTCCAGCGACCGTTCTTTGGTTTTCGGCCTCGGGCCAACCACCCGAGCTTGTGGGTGAGTTCTCGGACCTTCCGCGTGGTTTCCGAGGGTCGGGTAGCCACCGTGCGTGGTGATTCCCGCCCGTTTTCGTGATTGTTGGCTTGATGGTGAACTTGTTGTGAATTCTAGTTTATATCTTGGACTGTCTGGTCTTAACAGGTGCGCTCGGCTTGGGAATTTGTACTCCCGATGCCGTTATGCTGCCGGATTTTAGAATCCGTGCATTGGAGCCACGAAGAACACGAAGGGCAGTTTAGTCTTTTCGCGTGGTCACGGGTTCGATTTTGCAGGTTGAGCAAGCTGAGGAGGCAGTAGAGAGAAGACGAGGCAGTGGGACCAGCACTGTTTTCAGAAAGTTATTTTACACTGTGACTTTTATGTAAAAGGTTTTACACTTGGTTTTATGTGAATTGTTTTGTAAAGTTATAGTGATTTCAATAAATTATTTTATATTCATGGCTCACATGTTTCAGAAACAGGGCCCACAGAGAACAGTTGTCAGTTTTCAGCAGTTTAGGCACGTGCCTGAGGGTCGGGGCGTGTCAATATGCCTAGTCCTCATGTAGCTAAGTATTGTCCT
>QANT01008205.1:0-11248 GCA_003254885.1 Purshia tridentata | reverse complement strand
TTAGTTTAGAATACATATTACAAAGTATATTAGATTATGACACTTACTTTGGGTTTGTATTAATATAAAACATTATGTCACTTCTCTTAATAACTTGTTTAAATGTGGGATAAATTGCTCTTTCAAAATAAAATAAAAAATATTAATTCAATTTTTTGATTAAAAAAACAATAAAATGAAAACTAGAAAAAATTAGTACTAACACAAATTAAAACTAAACAAGACTTAAATTAAAAAATATTAAAACTAAAAAATTAAAATTAGAAAAGATTAAAACTAAAAACTTGAACAAAGGCTGAGAGAGAGAAGAGAGAGTTGAAGAGAGAAGAGAACGATGGCTGAGGCAAATTAGTTTTCCTCTCTCCTTTACTTTTTCTTTTTTCGTTTTATTTAGTTTTAATATTTTTTAAGTTTAAAAATAATTAAAATTTTATTTAAAATGAAAAGACCAATTTACTCCTCATTTAAACTAAATTATTAACTGAAGTAACAAATTGTCTCATATTGATGATACAAATTCAAAGTATATGTCCTAATAAAAAACACTTTGAAATATATATCATAAAGTAAGATAACAACCAGAATATATGTCATAATAAATAAAAAAAATCCAATTTTATGATACCCCTACTTTGGCATTTTCCTCTTGGTTCGTTCCCTTTTTCTTTTTTGGCCACTTGGTTCTTTCGCTTTCACTTGTCTGAAAGCAGGAGAAAATTTTACTATCACATGTTTATGCCTCTCATGAAGTATCAAGAAGGTAGTAATAATAATAGAATTTTCGTTTCCTCTTATTAACTTTTTGAAAGAAAATATATGGCTTGTTGTAAACTGTGTAGTCCGTGAGTATTTTATGAAATGTGATTTTGAAACGCACAGTACCCATACACAGTAATTTCTATTTGCCTATAAATAGGCTTATTGTTTGTAGAAACAATATATATCTCTCTGCTATATAATCTCTTAATAATTTTTCTGTTTTTCTCTAACTTTTTATTTTTACTATAACTAGGGACAGACCCAGGAATAAAAAATGGGGTGGACTAAATTAAAGGTCATCAACTTGGAAGGTCATGATTAGGCACATCGGAGAATTATTTAGGAATTCAGGATCCCTAAAGGTCATGATTTGCTTAATAATTTTAGGACCTCGATTAACATGAACAATTTCAACGCTCTTGATGGCTTGAGAAGGACTATGGGATGAAACTGTTAAAGTCAAGGATCAATGCCTTATTGGCCGAAAAAAAAAAAAAATTATAAGGCCTAATCTAAAGTAATAAAAAATTATAAGAGGGGTTTTTTTTTTTTTTTTTTTTTTTTTTTATCAATTGCATATCACTATATAAGCTGGGTAACAACTAATATTTGGGTTTGAGCTAAGTATATAATTAATATTTAATTTATTTGAAAAAAAAAAAGGGCTGTGAGTCCATCCCTGATCGTTTCACCACGTTATCAGCACAAAGTAATTCTTACTTTAGCAGTGCTCGGCAGACCTTTCTATAAACTATGTTTTCATTACTACTTTTCATACATTTTTATCATAATACATAATATTTTATTATATATGATATGATATTATATTATTTTAAAGATATATTATAATATTGTTTTGAAGAAAAGGAAGAGAAGAAAGAAGAAAGTTGTCGGCCAGAAAGAAAAAGAAGGGAAGAAAAAATAATGAGGGGAAGAAAAGAAAGGTCAAGTTGATTCAGCATACATAAGAGGTTATTTAACTTTGCTTATTCATTAACTACATATACATTTTTATAATTGAATTATACATATGTAATTATGAGTTTCTTTTTTATAAGTCCATCTGAACAAAATTATTGTTTAAAAAGTCCAAATGTGAAAGCACAATTCCGAGCCAGTCAACTTTTTAAAACTAGATGATACACAGTACCTTTGAGAATTACATTGCAAAAAAACTTAAAATAAAGCAACTTATACAAAGTTTACATATTTTTTCGTATAAACACATAAAAAAAAACATAAAACAAAAAAAAAATGAAGCTTGTTTTTTTTTTTCCATATTTAGAGTATTGTTATTGTCCGACAATAACAATAAGGTATTGTTATTTAGAATCCAATGCTTACAAATTGAACATGCACATACACACAACATTGATCCCAACAAGGAATTGTTACATATATATACATAGCCAAAGTCGCCAAAAATCATTAAAGAAACTTCTTGAAGACAATCTATTCAACAAACAAATGACTTTTTTTTTTCTTTTTTTTTTTTTCTATACATAGCCAAAGTCGCCAAAAATCATTAAAGAAGCTTCTTGAAGACAATCTATTCAACAAACAAATGAATTTTTTTTTTTTTTTTTCTGCAGCTCACTAGTATCAACTTGCTTCTTGGCAGGACCCAACTCAATTTGTCGAACCTGTGTTGCAAAATTTACAAAGCTGATTCTCACCCAAATCCTGCTCTAACATGCTTATTTGCACAAACATCAAAGTTTTAGAAACACCTCATGCAACAAATACACAACTATCTCATAAAAAAGGAAAAGCTTGCAGAATTTAAGCTTACTTTAGTGCTAAGTTGATCACACGAAACTTTCGTTATTGGGTTAGCCATATTGAATGATCAGATTATTACACAAGTACTAACCCACACCTCAAAGGTTTACTCTTGAACAAACAAAACAAGACATGCACACACAGAGACAAACACACTAGATCTGCAACCCCATGTCAGGTCTACAAATGCCTAGCTGTTCACTTAATATCCAACTTAACATATGCTACAATATTTTGCAACTTCAAAAGTTTATGCCTCAAAATTGTGAACTCAAATAATTGAAATTGCAAAGTCAGAGAAATTTTAGAAGTGCAACAAATTAATCATGAATAAGCAGTTCATCTTGGGGGGGGGCATTTGACCATCAAATGATCAAAAAATCTATAATTGAGACAAAAAGATTTCTGTTTTTTTAAACGGTGGTTCCCCTTTTTCTTTCATGGTTGCATTGTATCTATGGAAACAGTTTAATCCATGTTATGAAATATCCAAGGGGTTTTTGTAGTTTATCCTGGCAAATTAAGCTAGACAATATCTACAGTTTTCATCCTATTTTACTACAAGTTTTCTGTTTTTTNTTATGAAATATCCAAGGGGTTTTTGTAGTTTATCCTGGCAAATTAAGCTAGACAATATCTACAGTTTTCATCCTATTTTACTACAAGTTCTCTGTTTTTTTTTTCCTGATGAATTACTCTCATTGTAATATAATTTGAGGTGAATAAATGTTATATTGACATGAACTTATGAAGACATTATTGTTCATTATTAAACAAGCATGCTGTGCTGAGTTGTTGGTTCTCTTACTAGTCCCATGTTTCAGTTTCAATATGATTAATTAGCTCATAAGAATGAACCAATACTTGAGCTACCCAACTTAATTCCTTGAACCTGAGTTGCAAAATTTACAAAGCTGAGTCTCACCCAAATCCTAGTTTGACATGCTTATTTGCACAAACATTAAAGTCCTAGAAATACCTCCTGCAACACATAGACAACAATCTCACAAAAGAAGAAAAGCTTGCAGAATTTAAGCTTAGTGTTAAGTTGATCAATTGATTGATCTGATTATTACACAAGTACTAACCCAAGCCTCAAAGGTTTACTCCTGACCAAACAAAACAAGACATGCACACACAGAGACAAGCATACTAGATCAGCAACGCCATCTCAGATCTACAAATGCCTCTTCAAATCTGCACCAAAACACAAAAGAGACAGAGAGAAATGAGAGAAATGACCTAGTTAGAAATTCCACGTGTTTCCATCGAATTGAAGAGTCTCGGTAGCTATGGGACAGCTCTCGCTAGAGCCTGCCAAAGTTGCCACTATAAAGGCACCATCAGAGAGAGAGAGGTACGGCACCGTGAGAAAAAGAGAAAGAGAAAGAGAGAGAGAGAGAGAAAGAGAGAGAGAGAGAGAGAGAGAGAGAGAAAGAGAGAGAGAGAGAGAGAGAGAGAGAGAGAGAGAGAGAGAGGCAGTGAGAGAGAGACGGAGACAAACGGAGAAAAAAAGAAGTGGGCTGGGGGAAAACATAAACAGGCCACAAAAAATGTAGTTGGACCAGAGATTAAATAGGCATTAGAAAGCCCAACATGGGTGTTTTGTTAATTTTTGGTATATTTTTATTGGTTTTGACTTGAATATTTGTGGATTTATAATTGGTTTCAAGCAGGATATATATTGAATGTCTTTGTGGCCATCATTGGCTACACAAATTTGCAAAATAGGATAAATGTGAATCAAAAAAACAATTATTTGCAAATATAAAACATTGTGTAATTAATATCTAGACAACTGTTTTAGTGAATAAAATGATGTTTATATTCTACTAAAACATTTCTTAGCTAAAACTTATGTCCAAGAAATATGAGAGCAACGATTGCAAAGTAAAAACCATTGTCTAAATGGAATTATAACATGAGTTTAATGGTCAAGAACAATTTTTTTATGAAACTTAAACAATATTTTTTAAAAAAATTGTTGTGCCATTAGAATAATAATAATAGTTTTAAGTAAAAAACTGACGTGTACATGAAATTAAAACAACATTTTTAACAAAATTTATTGTCTAAATAATATTATAACATGAGTTTTAAAATATAAATGATATTTATATATACTTCAAACAACATTTTTTACTAAAACTATTGTACAAATACAATTATTCCAATATTTTTAAAATGAAAATGATGTGTAAAAGCAATTCAAACAATATTTTCCATCAGAAACTGTTTCTTAATAAAATTACCGCTAACACCATACCTACTAAATAACCTTGTTTAATGTTAATAGTCAATAACTATTGTGCACAATGCATTCTAACAATAGTTTTTCATTGAGAATCGTTGTGTGGTCTTCCTTGAGACATTAGTTTTAGTCCCAAAAAAAATATAAGGCTTCCAATAAGTATACATAAAAGTTTGTTACTAAAAACGTTCTATCACACCATACAACGGTTTTTCACAATAGGACTATAGACGACACACTCTTATTCAGTGGAATTGTGGTCATAGATAACATTAATTGCTATTTGAGAGTGCCTTTGAGGGACACTATGGTTGTGGGTCAATATCCTCTGTTACTGGGCTTAGGCTCTCATCACAACAATTACCTACGTCAAAATCATTCAACGAGTACTGAGATTCAAGTTAATTGTGTTCTATTTAATTGTTGCCTAGAAGGATTAAAACATTTCAATGATATCTTATCAATGAAGGCAGAACAACTCTATTGAAAAACTAATCAAAAAACAATAAAACCAACAAAAGATTTATACATTTATTCAAATATACTTTGAACTATGCGAGCAAGAACCAAACATGACTACAAATACAACAGATTTATGGAGTGCGCTTGTTACCTGTAAAGTCTTCTGCTGTAAAAGAGAAGAGCGAGTAACCAAATGTGACAATTGAATTAAGTCGGGACTAGTACTGTCGGTGAAATCTCTAAGGACCAAAAGAGGTAGGCCCCCAAAAGAAGCGAAAGAAATAAGACAGCTGCAATGATGAGCACTTTCCAACCTCTACCTCCACGGTTATTACTGCCCCTCTGTGCTTCAATCTGTGGCCCTTGTTCTTCTTCTTTGTCTATAAAAGATACAAAATATACATATAAGAAAATCAAGTCTAACATATCAAAGTGGAACTATTTCTTCAAAACAAACTTGTGATGCTAATATATATATATAAGCAATGTGTTAGAATTGTGTGGCTCGGCCCCAAGTTTTGAGTGTGGGTACAATTCAGTTTGGGAACCACAATAATATATATATATATATATATATATATATATATATAGCAGTAGTACCAAGGATTTTGATATAACCAGAATGCAATATAAAGTTTTGGGACATTTAAACACACCTGTTATAGAGTTGAAGGTGACCTCACCATGTTCCCCTACTTCTTTGTCTATATATACAAAATAGAAATATCAGAAAATTAGTTTGACATAGAAATCAGAAAAATTTTAAATTCAGTTGTTGGAATAAAATCAAATGGGACATCATATATAGATATAATCAGCACACTTGATATTTCAAAAGAGTGCTCCATGAGGTATTTGAACCAATCCAAGTCAACAAAATTCCATGTACAAAACCAAAGTGACCAACAGAGGTAGTATATCCGGAATATTCCTGATATCTGCAACTGAAAACGAATTTCTCTGGTACTGTTGGGTTGGTCTTCTTGCATGTATAGAAGCTTGATGCCACACTCTTTTACCTGAAGCTGAGATCTGGTGAATACTGAAACAGTCACTTCATTGCCACCTTCTAATTGGTTCATATGGTTCTTCCAATGACTTAACCATATCAAGTCTTGCCCATTTACTGGAATGCCGTAGTGTTTCGGGCCATACATCCACATCAGACTCTTGCTCTTGTTACTGATTGTTACCATTATAGGTTGAGGAAAAGCATCTTTCATGTCATCAATGCTGCTACGACAGTCAATATTAGATTCGGCATAAACACAGAAGACGTTCAATCCTTGGATCCTTTCATTGGGTTGAGAAGGCACGGTAAAAGTTATTGAGGACCCTTTACTTTTATGGCTAAATTGGCTTGGAGCTTCATTCCCAGCAAAATATGTGCTGATCATACCCTGTTCATAAAATGCCTAGACATACATACCGTATATTGAAATCAAAATTTTAGTCAACTATTAATTGCATATAGCAATTATCACACATAGAGAGATGAGGGAAAAAAAAAAAACCTGGGCAGGCAGCATCATATCCCCCCAAGAATTTTCTNGTTATTTTCGGTAAACTATTTATTATTCATGGCTCACAGTTTCAGAAAAAGGGCCCACAGGGAACAGTTTTCAGGTTCAGCAGTTTAGGCACGTGCCCGAGGGTCGGGGTGTGTCATTCCAGTTGTCTCTCCAAGCAATGCCTTGAAGTGTTTCACTTACTGAGTCACCTGTTATTCTTTCCAACAATTTGGATCGGGTTACATCTATGACTTCTGTGCCTGGTATCTGTAAAAGTGATTTAAGCTGCGGACAGTCTCTAAGAGTGAGTTTCTTGAGCCTAGCAACACCTCTGATAAAACTTGGTAGGCAAGTAATTGGATTTGAGCTTAGGTCTACTCTTTTCAATGCGGGGAGGTGCAAATCTATGGGAAAATTATCATCAGAAAGATAGCAGTCTGCAAGACTTAAATTCACCAAACTTTGTGGTAATAAACATGAAGCCCATAGAATATATGGATTAATGTTGCTTGCCCATAATGTCTCCTCATCCCCACTAGTAGTGAATAGTCCGTGTATTGGAATTCCATCTGCTTTAAATGTTTGCAAAGATTTCATCTCTAGTGTCGGAATGTCACTAAGCTTTGAGCAACCAGATATGATGAATGTTTTAAGTGACAACATAAAAAGATTATGTGGAAGCTTTCGAATGTTTATGCAATCGTTCAAATCCAAATGAAAAAGTCTCTGTAGGCTTCCAATGGATTCATGGACATCAACCAAATTTGCACAATCTTCAAGAATCAAAATCTCTAGATTGGGGACGTATGAAAAGTCGGGGGTTTTGGTAAGCTCGTGGGAGTGGCTGAGATTTAGTGTCTTCAATAATAGAAGATTCTGATAAAATAATTAACTAGCAATTACAAATAAATCAATAAATATTTTTAATTTTACAATTAGTCAATGAAATTTTTCATAATTTCATTTTAGTCATCACTGACCAAAATTAAAAAAGATAAACTACAATAAATCAATAAACATACATTACTATACACGCAATTTTAGATTTGTATTAGGTTTTTGTTAAACTGCTAGGCAACAAAACGGCTTAGGGTTTAGCTCCCGGATTTTGGGCCATAACCCTAATTCTAAAATCTAAACCATAAACCTCATTTATATATCCTAAACCAAATCAAGGTAACATTGTAATTTTACACTTATAGGTAATTACCAATGCACTCGTAGGATAAAATTTCAAAACATATTGACCTTTATGAGAAAAAAAGAAAAGAAAAGAAGAAACATCATATTGACTGTATTATGTAACAATGAAATGTTTTATTGATTTAAATATAATTTTCTAAATAAAGAAAATTAAAATTAGGTGGCCAATCAATTACACTAACTAATCATTGAGAACCTAAAAAAATTAAAGAAATGTGAAAGATATTATGTAGAGTAGCATACCTCTGTCTCCCTCCAAACTTGTTTCAAGTTGCTATAACACATTTCAAAAACAACCAGTCTCTCCAAAGGAAAATCATTGGGTAAAGAATCAAAAGAAAAATTATTCCAACAAAACCATCTTAGCTCCGTTGGAAATTTTCCATATGATCCATTGAGTTGTACATGACTAAGCTTGAGTAGTCTTAAATTCTGCATCCTTGAAAATGCATCAGTTTCCAAAATCACATTTGATTTTCTTAGAAGAGTACTAGTAACCATTGTTTGGGCCATTTCCATGTCCATGATAAGACCTTCAATTGCTCCTGTACCCTAATAACAACAAGAGAAATAATATATATATTTGGATAAGTTAACCAACATTTTAACTGAAAAAAAAAAAAAAACAAAACTTAATTCTTTATCTGTTAACCCTATATAATTAAGAGAAGCAAATATATTTAATATATCTCTTACATTTTTTCTTTTCAATACTTTGAAAGAATCATTGTGATGCCATAATCTACTCCGTTTCTCGGGCTCCTTGGATTCTGAAAGAACAATTCTTCTTCCCATTTCCTGAATCATGCGATGCATTTGCACTTTGTTATCTTCATCAACCGCAACCAAACATCTCTCAATAAGGTTCTGAATGCCAATAATAGTGTAGAAATCACAACCATCTAGTATTTTGACAATCACATCTTTGTCCATTCCAATGAAGAAACATGTAATATGGAGAAATAAATTTTGGTCATGGTCATCTTGCAAAGAGGTGTAGCTTAGTTTGAGTTTATCAACAATTTCAACATTTGGGATGGTTTCCAACTTCTTTAATCCACTTTCCCATACATCCACTTTTTTTCCAGATAGAGAAGAACCCAAAACTTTCAGAGCTAATGGATGTCCCCCGCAAAGGTTTACTGCCCTCTTTGAGTATTCCATGTAATCTTCATTGGGATACTTTTGACCAAAAGCGTACCAACTGAAGAGCTCTAGTGACTCACTATCACCAAGAGGTTCAACTTTATGCACTTTAATATGTTGGTGGTGAACTTTTAGCAACCGTGCATTGCTAGTTGTTATAATAACTTTACTTGCTGGGTAAAACTGACCTTGCATCCTAATTACTTCATCTAATTGGTCCACATGATCCACATCATCCAGAACAAGAAGAACCCTTCTAGAGTTGACAGCATCTTCAATTTTCTTTTTTCCCTCACTAATAGTGTGTAATTTCACTTTCTTCCTATTCAAAACATCAGAAAGAAGTTGTTGTTGCAATTGCATTAAGTCATTGGGTGTTCTTGAGCTTTTGCTAGTGTTTTTAAGGAAACTACTTCCTTCAAATCCTTTACAATTCAAATGATATACAAACTGAGCAAGGGCTGTTTTCCCTATTCCATGCATTCCATAGATGACAAGTATGCCAACTTCAGTTGTTTCATATTCTAACCACTTATTAATACTTTGGACTTGCATACCAATTCCAATTAGGCGATCATGAACAACACTTAAGGGTGTACGGCTTAGTTTATCATCAATCACTTTGATAATTTTCTCAATAAATCTTGACTCGTACCTAGAAAATTGCAATCAAAGTTAAAAAGCAAGTCAAACATGTCACCCTATCTGATTTGAAATAAATAAATTGTAAAGCCTTCAACCAATCAAAAAGAAATTATAGGAGTCTCATGGAAATTATATGACAAATATAACAAAATGTTGAAGACAATGGAAGTAGCTTCAGAAAACTATAATGTTGATATTTAAAATAGCGAACACAAAAAATTAAAATAGCATTTAAAAATTTGGTAGTGATGTCAAAACTTTTGCATGTTGATATTTAAAGTATTTGAATGTCGTTACCCATCAGCTTGATTTTCTAAGACCATCCCTGCCAAGTCCGCAACTTCTGCAAGTGCTTTCTTCCATCCCTCCACCTTGTCTTTTGCCGATTGACTTTTCGCATGTCTAGCAAATGCTTCTGCAACACTTCCACTCTGCTTCCTCAGATGATGTGGATCGACGTGGTAGAACACCGGTAAAACTATGAGGCCAGAGGTCCTCTTGCGTTCAAGGATCATCACAAGCTCGTCAAGGCACCATCCGGAAGCGGCGTAGTTTTGTGAAAACACAATGACTGAACTTTGCGACAGTTGGATTGCTTTCTTGAACTCTGGTTTAATGTCTTCTCCTCTCTCAAGTTCATCGTCGTCCTGGAAAGTACGAAACCCTGCTTTGAGAAAGGCTGTGTTAAGGTGGTCAGTAAAAGTCTTGCCAGTGTCTTTGTCCCTGAAACTCAAGAACACATCGTACTTACATCTCGAACCACAAAGAACATGGGAAGATGATGATGTGACAAGGGCCATATCCAATTATCAAACAACAACCAAACTGTAAGATGATCGAAGATGTCAAACAAACAGTGTCTATCTTTTGATCAAAGTACGTACTGTATGTCTTTTGATCAATCAAAGAACTCAAGCTCGATCAAAGTACGCAATTATGGTATATATGGATTAAGTGTTTACTTGAGAAGAAAAAGTACTGCTCCTCAGGCGTACGTGGTAGTGTACGTGTGGGTAAAGCTTTGATTTATTTGCTATTAGCATTTAACTATTAGAACGTCAGTTGGTTGTGGCTTTTCACTTTTTTCGAGTTCTCCTATAGTGGTGTGCGCCTTTATTTCTTTGGAGCAATGTGATTATAAGTTGAAGGCATATCCATTTGCATTTTATGTTTCTAGTCAAGTTGCTTTTACTAGGGAGATATATGCTACATAGGATAGGATTAATTAACTTGTTGGGTTTGACTTGTTTGTTAGGTATCATGTGAAGATTCGATTTAGGTTCATCTAAAGAAACTGGTAGGTGAGAAAATAGGACAAGATATGTGGAGAAAATATAACCACTCTTAATTAAATGAGTCTTTTTCATATGCCCAAGCTTTTTTGGATTATATGTTTTCATTACTACTTCTCAATTTTTTTTATCTTATTATATAATATTATATATGATATTATATTATATTGTTTTAAAGATATATTATAATATTGTTT
>QANT01008204.1:0-21302 GCA_003254885.1 Purshia tridentata | reverse complement strand
ATTTTGTAAACTGTTTTGATAATGAAATCTCTCACAATTTCCCAAAATTGAACAACTAAATTATAGGGGAAGGAAAGCCCATAAGAAGAGGAGAAAAACCCACCTAAAATCACGGGGATTGGTGCCGGAATCTGGCCGGAATTGACGAACACATGGCGGCGGGCTGGGTGCTTTTCCGGCGTCGTTTCGCATCGGGGGACGGCTAGCTGCCGTGGGGGAGCACCGAGGTGGCTGGCCGGCAGCTAGGGACTGCTTCTCGCCGCCTGGGGTCACCGGAAATGGCTGGAGCTTGAAGCTCCAGTCGCGCACGCAGGGGAGAGAGATCGGGATAGAGAGAGAAAGGGGCTGGGCGGCGTCAGGAGGTGGCTGGCCGGCGACTGGCGACGTCGCCGGCAGGTCTGGGTGGTCGGAGTGGCTGGAGTCGCGCAGGGGAGAGAGAGAGGAGGGGGCGTCGGGCTGGGCTAGGCTTGCTGCCTTCACCTGCGCGTGGAGAGAGGAAGAAATAGGGGGTGATGGAATATTCCAGAATTTTCTGGAATATTTAATACCATTTCCTCAAAATTACAAGTTTGCCCCTCACTTTGAACCTCCATATTTCTCAAATCGTAACTCCAAATGACGCATGCTACGTGTCTACGAACTCGTCGAGTCAAGCTCTACGCAACCATGTCAAAGTCAACTCTAAACTCCAAATAATTTAAAAAGTCAACCATGAGCTCCTTTATCACGTTCATAACTTTTTAACCGTAACTCTAAATCACCCATGCCACGTGTCATTGAACTCGTGAGCTCAAGACCTTCCTAACGGACCCAAAATCAAAGCTAAAATCTTGTTATATCCAAAAGTCAACGTTGGGCCCTATTATAGTGTACTTAAAAGGTACGGGTCGTTACACCTAGCCCTGCCGTGAGCATCAAGGAGGACCCCCTGCTGCCCTAGCCTTGCCGCAAGCTTCCTAGCCCTTGCCGTGACTTCCTTGTGGTTTTCCTTCTTCCTTTTTCATGCTCTTTGCATTGTNATGACATCATTTCTTTAGGTTGGAAAAATATTTATCAGGAGGGAAATGCAAAAATTTTAGGTCCATGTAATGGCATATATTGTCTAAGTATTGATGATTCCCCAATTAATGAAAATATCAAGACTGCATTGGTGAATCTTTCATCAAGAGAATTCAAGGCACTTCCAGATCATCCACCTAGGTCTGTCCCCTTCTGGCTTCGTCGTGATAGTTACTACTTAGAAAAAGTCGTTGAGTTTGCCTTTGATCCTAAAACCAACGATTATAAGGTGGTTTCATTTACAAGTATCTATTCTTTTTTGCCAAATATTAAGAGAAAAGTATTCACATTCCAGGTTGCAGTATATAGCTTAAATTCTAATTCATGGAGAGAGGTAAATGTACCAATGGATCATACTTTAATTATTCCTGGCACATCTCAAAATGACACCTATCTTGATGGAAATGTTCACGTCTTGGCTTGCGATTTCAACCATCAGGGTGATCGTAGCTACTTCATTTTTGATTTTAACTTGGCTACTCACGTGTTCCGAAAGATAAAGCTTCCAGAATTATTAAAGAATCGATTGAATACTTCTACTCATACTCATATTGGAGCGTATGATGGATCGCTTACTTTTATGATCTATCCAATGGAAATAGATGATGATCGAAGGGTTATACGACTATATAAATTTGTTGACATATGGGTTATGCAAGACTACCATATTGACGAGTCTTGGACTAAGCAATTTAGGTTTGGACCAATTTTGGACAATGGTAAGATACTAGGATCTTGGCGAAATGGCCAATTTGTTATGCAAACTCGCCATAAATATGTCTTGTATGATCCAAGGAACAAAAAGATCAAGGAGCTTTACAAGGTTAAGAAAGGTTGGTATTTTAGGCAAACTTGCATCTACTCTGAGAGCTTAGTTTCATTGAGAGGGGATCAAGGAAATGAGAAGAATATGTTATTTGATATAGCTGAAGACCATCCGTTATTCGCAAATTGCGTGTCACATGCAGGTTATTATAAATATATTCACAGCCTTAATTATTTATTCAATTGTTTTAAATTCTTAAATTTTTTCTCCTGTAATTGATAACTTGATATGTATAATATATATGATCAATCTTAGTTATCTGGAATTTCGCACGACTTAAATGCTTGAAAATCTTGTGATATCTGCAGGTGTGTGGGAATCCTACCTTGAAGAAGTAAAAGAAGAAGAAGTAGAAGTAGAAGAAGAATTAGATGATGATGAAGAAGACGAAGAAGAATTTGAATGAATTATTGTGATTTTCTCAGTTTTATATATAACCATATGATCTGCATTGTAGATATTTATATTATTTCTAAGATTCTTTTTAATTCAGAATATGAAACTATGGCATGAATAGTGCACAAGAGGTTGGTATAGTATACTAAGAAGAGCAAAATGCATAGAGTACGTGACTAAATATACAGTGACACAAAGAGCTTAGGATTGTTTTGCTTGGATTCAGGTTGACTAATCCCATTGTATTAATCAATTACTTAGTCAGGTTTAGACTTGGGGTATAGACATATGGTTGCCAGTATATGTACAGAACAATGATATGTTTTAAAAAAGCTTTATAATATTGGAAGAAGAAGAAGAAAGTTTCCTAGTTCTATTAAGTCTAGGATACACATCAAATTACAAATTTCTTACATACAAACATACATAACTATTGTGTATATATTTTTAATCTTTGAATGCCTTTGCTCTTCTTTGTGGGTGGTGGGTGTTCACTTCCTTCAAATTTTGGCTATATTTTGTTCTCACTATCAGCAATTTTACAAGTAATTAAAACTCTATTAACGCCAACAACAAAGCTCCACCACATCAGAACCATATATTGAAAATTGCGTTGCTTCATTTACTTGTGATTAATTAAAAGAGGACAGAAGGCTATAACTATTAAGTAAGTTTCTTTTTTTTTTAGAACTTTTTCCTCTCATATTGTTTATGTGATGAATTAGAATAAATTTGGACTTGTAACAGGCATAGGGAGGATTCATTTAATATTTAATGTATCATAGTTAACAAAAGGAGAACTTTTATTTTATTTTTAAATTAGTATAAATTGAAAGCATCTACTGAATGTGGCTTGTAAGCCTTGTATAAAATATGATAAAAATAAAAATAAATTGGTTTTAATTAGGGGCTAAAAGCGAGGCTTTATGGCTCCTAGCCCATAAGGAGCCCATAAAGCCCATTTCTTTGGCAACTGCTAACATTGCATACTTGGGACACGAATTAGATTTGGGCTTTGTAGGCTAGAGGACCCCTCGGACTGCATTTTGGATTGTCTGGCATTTGTTTTTTTTTAGCCAATAAAATCACAAATTGTCTTCTTGTTTTAAACAAAAATAATAATAAGTCTGGCATTATGTATTGTTGGTTTTTCAGGCTTCCATTCCATGCATGATGCACGTCACAAGAAAAAAAATAAAAATAAATGACAAATACAATTCTGGCCCTACACTCTATTATCGATCTGTATATGAGAGTAGACAATTGAGGGCAACTATCTTTATTTTATGGATAACTATCTTACTCTATTATCAATTCTGTATATGAGGGTAACCATCTTACTTTATTTTATGGATATTAAACATGTTTCTTTTCTTTTTGTTCCAAGAACTGCACCGAAACTAATGGAAGCCCATGTTTAATTTGTCTTATTAAGGCTATGGTCCATATATGAGATCAATGTTTCCAATATATCTTTCTTTTTTTTTGGATTCTAATATATCTTAATTATGTCTAGCTCACTACAAACAAATCTTCTATTACTAACAAAAAATTACTAAGGACTGATTAGCACTCTTAGAGAAAAAGCTATTATCAACCCTTAAGCATTGGTAATACTCATTTTAATGATTGCAACACCGTTAGTAATACTCATTACTAATGGATGAAAATTGGATGGTCATGGTATTAAAAAGGTGATCCGTTAGTAATAACATTATTACTAACCACCATATGGTGGTTGGTAATGAGAAATTTTTTTATAGTGGCTTATAATGGTTATTATTGTAGAAGTTATTGTGCCCCCAGAGAGAGAGAGAGAGAGAGAGAGAGAGAGAGAGAGAGAGAGAGAGAGAGAGAGAGAGAGAGAGAGAGAGAGAGAGAGAGAGAGAGAGAGAGAGAGAGAGAGAGAGGGAGGGTGGAGACTGAAGGGAAGTTTGAACTTAAGAATGAATGAGTTATTGAAGGATATAAATTTGGTTTAATGAAGTATTTTGATGTCATTTTCTTTGTAGTGGTCTAAGGCCTTATGGACAATCTCTGCTTCTGGCCGGCGGTTTTAATGACAATGGGCCCCAACTAAAGATTTGGAGAAAACCCTATCCTTGACTAATGATTTCCTTATGTTTTGGGAAAGCATGCTTTTTTCGTGACTCTAAAAGCTTTCCCTATATTGGAAAAATGCCAAAATTCATGAAGCTGGCCTGGCAGACAATTGGCAGGATGGTTAAGAGTCGCAGGTTGATACTCTGACCCAAAGAAAAAAAATTCAATACTTTGTCCCTTTTATTGAAATTATGGATATGTCCCACTGAATTCTAAGCAAAAGACACACACATAATCGATTTGTGTATATTATGTAGCATGCATGAATCCACAATGAGTCCATGATCATCATAGCTGTGCTAAGTAATTTAGATTATTACTTGCTCCCTAGCAAGCTAAGAGTCTTGGATCATAGGTTTTTTTTTTTTTATCCAATATACTATAAAAAAATAATGCATCCTTTGTTGTTGGTTTTGTAAAATTGAAGATTAGTATTAGAACAATTGAAATTATAAGGATAAAAGTGAAACTTATCTAAAATTACAGGGATTAAAGGTAAAATTTAATATTCTACAAAATAGAGGTGTTTGGGAAGAAATTCTAGTAATTTCCAATCCAGCTTCAACTTTGGTAAATATCTAACCAATCACGTCAGCCTTCAAGAATTAATTTCTTGTGCACTCTCATTTTTGCCCTTGGTTTGTTGACGAACCAAAATTACAAAACAAAATGGACAATGAGCCCATTTCGGTCATTTCAAAACCACACACGGCTCGAGGAGTTATAAAGCCAATCACCTTTTTTTTCGGCCGCGAGCCAATCACCGTTTTAATTTCTGCTCTTCATGCAAAGCTCATTTTTCACTCTCTCTCACCATGTCACACTCTCTGATCAGAGTCTCCGAAGAGAGAGGGGGAGAATGAAAGTGACGGCAGAGAATCAAACGCCGCGTTTTTGTAGTTTCTCACAGTGAGTGAGGCTTTAGGCCAGTTCTTGTTTTTGTGTCGCTGGAAAACCTGAAATTTTGCTTTAAAAAGCTAGCTTTGCTGAGCGGAGCTCTCTCTCCATTGAAAACCCATTTTTTCTTTGTTTCGTTTTGCTGGGCTTAAGAGGGTTTTGGGCTCAAAACCCACAGTGCATGCCAGAGTACGGAGGAAGCGAAAATTTGTGGTGAGTTACCCTGACTTGCTTGCATTTTGTACGGTGTTTGGTTGGTGAGAAAAAGGGACGGAAAAATTGGGTCTTTGGGTATGCTGGGAAATATAAGGGGGAAAAATGCGAGAGACCGTTTAGTCTCTCTTCCTCTCTCACTCTCTCTGTGTGTGACGCTGAACCCATTTTTTTTTTTGTCAAAAAACATACACACATTTGCTTTGCCGCTTGTTTTTTGGGTTCCATTTAGACATTTTTGCTTTCAATTAGTAGCTGTTGAAATACTAATTAGCAAACGCGAAGACTTGGGTAATTTTGCTGGCTCTTCCTCTTTCTGCATGTTTCGTTTGTTTGGTAGCTGAGAATGTGGAGGAATGTTTGGACCTTGTTTTTGTTATGTTGCTGCGTTTTGTACTTTTCCCATTTTCTCAGAAACCAAGCATATATATACTTCATTATGCTAACTTTGTTTGTCCATTTTATGCTAGCTTTTTTTTGTAATTTGTAGTATATATTATCTTTAAAAGTAATTGCACTTGGGGTTTTTTTCTTCTGATCCCAATCAGGAATTTGAGCATGTTTCGTTTGTTTGGTAGCTGAGAAAGTGGAGGAATATTTGGACCTTGTTTTTGTTTTGTTGCTGCATTTTGCACTTCTCCCATTTTCTCATAAACCAATCATATATACTTCATTATGCTAACTTTATTTGTCCATTTTATACTAGCTTTCTTTTATAATTTGTAGTATATATTATCTTTAGAAGTAATTCTAATTGAGGTTTTTTTTATTCTGATCCCAATCAGGAATTTGACCATTGAAAAGGGCAGAGTACCATTTCTTCTTAAGATAGCACGTACCAAACCACAAGGCAAGTGAACTTGACTCATGAGCTCTGTGATGCCGAGATTGGCCTTGTCATCTTCTCAGCAATTAATGCATCCTTTGTTTGTTTTTGCCAAAAGAAAAAAAATGCATCCTTTATTGATTTTATCTATTAGTTATCTCGCTCATTTCTTTTATATTTTTTACTCAAATTTTAAATTAATGTTTGGTGTTTGTAGATCGGACGCATGAGATGGCTGATCATATCAGCTATCATTTTGCTCTCTGCTTTTCTCCTTAAATGCCCGGGTAAATATTCCAAACAAAGGGATCCAGTGACACTAACATTGGTGTTCTTCTGGCCCAATGGACAGTGTGCGAGACCGTCACAATTGCACAAGTTAGTCAACTCTATACCACAATAGTTTACGATACACAGCCTATGGCCCCGAGTGGAGGGCGGAAAAACAAAAAGAGCAAGTTACACACAAAGCAAAAACAGTCTGGCCTGGCCCTCATGATTGGCATGATAAGGTACATCTTCCAAACTTATGTCAAAAATAGTAAATAATTATTATAACTCATATATATTGGAATTCGGTATGTATTTACTTTAACAAATTTTTGATAGCTAGATGATAATTTAAAAGAAGACCTATTGAAAATTTGGCCAACTCTCGATGCAACAAGTGAGGCCAAAGAGTTATGGATAAACGAATGGTACACGCATGATGTTGTTGCATCAAGATACCCGAATATAGAGAGTTACCTTAGAGAAGGAGTTTCTGTATAGAAACAGTTGAAATTGGACCAATTGATGATCAATTTAATGAATGCAGTTATACTTTTACTTATAAAATGATATATTTCTTCTTTTTCTTCTTAATTATATTTATATATTTCAAGTCCTATCAAGACAAAATGAAAGGTTTAGTTCCACTAATTACACAATCCAAATTATATGTCCTCAAATTTAGTTTACCCTCAAATTTATATCCTATTCATAAACATTTTTCTCAAAATCAAAATGATATAAGATGAGCTTTGTAAGGGTGATGTGGCACATAAATAATGACATGGATGACAGAACTAATAATGTATATTTAATTTATTAGAGAAGATGGGGCACATAGATAATGACATTGAACTATATATTTGTTTTTGTAAATTGATTTATGATAGGAGTTTTCCTTTTTCTTCTTCTTATTTTCAGAAAATAAATAAAATAATTGTAAATGAGGGCTCTTACAAAATTAAGGCCTGTATGTTTTCTCAATAGGCATAATGCAAGGATAGGGTATGATGCTCAACAAATTGCGGACGAAATAAAGATGATTATCCATTTTCTTCCTACAATACATTGCAGCGATGAATTGGGCCAAAGTGTGATAGACCGAATTGAAATTTGCATCTCATTACCTAATGGAAAAATCGAAGATTTTTAAGGCCATCAAAATTGTGTAGGAAAGGCAATGTTTCAGAAAAGGAAAAAAGACGTTGAGATGACACTGGACCGATTATGGATTACTTTAGTCGTTGAGCTATTATTAGTCTCCATAGTCTATTGGATTATTCGGTGCTTGAAGAGACCTCGCATTAGGCGAGCTAATGCTGCATTGATGAGACGCCGCAATCAGCCAAGGAATGCCTGTTTGACGGGTAGAAAGGGCTTTGGGCCAGCATTCCAGTTGTACGTACCACCACCAAGGCCTACAAAAGAAGAAATGAGAAGAAAAAAGGAAGAGGAAAAGGATGGGGATAAGAAATAGGAATATATTATTTTAGCCTGTGTTTGTCAATTGGGCTTTGATTTTCAGTGGGAAATTATTAGGGGTTGGCGGACTTTTGGTTAATTTGTTCATGGATAAAATAAAATATTCCTAATAATTTCCCATTGAAAATCAAAGCCTAATTCACAAACACGGGCTAAAATAATATATTCCTATTTCTTATCCCCATCCTTTTCCTCTTACTTTTTTTTTTCTCATTTCTTTTTTTGTAGGCCATGGTGGTGGTACGTACAACTGGAATGCTGGTCCAAAGCCCTTTTTACCCCTCAAATCGGCATTCCTTGGCCGATTGGTGCATCTCATCAATGCGGCATTAGTTGGCCTAATGTGGGGTCTTTTCAAGCACTGAATAATCCAATAAACTATGGAGACTAATAATAGCCCAGCAACTAAAGTAATCCATAATCGGCCCAGTGTCATCTCAACCTCTTCTTCCCTTTTTTGAAATGTCGCCTTTCCTACACAATTTTGATGGGCTTGAGGACAATCTTGCATTTTTCCATTAAGTAATGAGATGCAAATTTCAATTCGGTCTATTGCGCTTGGGCCCAATTCATCGCTGCAATGTATTGTAGGAAGAAAATGGATAATCCTCTTTATTTCATCTGCAATTTGTTGAGGATCATACCCTACTCCTTGCATTATGCCTATTGAGAAAACATACAGGCCTTAATTTTGTAAGAGACCTCCTTTACAAGTATTTTATTTATTTTTTGAAAATAAGAAGAAGAAAAAGGAAAACTCCTATCATAAATCAATTTACAGAAACCAATATTATATTTCAATGTCATTATCTATGTGCCCCATTTTCTCTAATAAATTAAATATACATTATTAGTTACGTCATCCATGTCATTATTTATGTGTCACATCACCCTTACAAAGCTCATCTTATATCATTTTGATTTTGAGAAAAATGTTTATGAATAGGATATAAATTTTAGGGTAAACTAAATTTGAGGACATATAATTTGTATTGTGTAATTAGAGGAACTAAACCTTTTATTTTGTCGTTGTAGGACCTGAAATATATAATTAAAAAGAAAAAGAAGAAATATATCATTTTATGAGTAAAAGTGTACCTGCATTCATTAAATTGATCATCAATTGGTCCAATTTCAACTGTTTGTATACAGAAACTCCTTCTCTAAGGTAACTCTCTATATTCGGGTATCTTGATGCAACAACACCATGCATGTACCATTCGTTTATCTATAACTCTTTGGCTTCCCTTGTTGCATCGAGAGTTGGCCAAATTTTCAGTAGGTCTTCTTTTAAATTATCATCTAGCTTTCAAAAATTTGTTAAAGTAAATACATACCGAATTCCAATATATATGAGTTATAATAATTATTTACTATTTTTGACATAAGTTTGGAAGATGTACCTTATCATGCCAATCATGAGGGGGTCAGGCCTAACTGTTTTTGCTTTGTGTGTAACTTGCTCTTTTTGTTTTTTCGCCCTCCACTCGGGGCCATAGGCAGTGTATCGTAAACTGTTGTGGTATAGAGATGACGCACTTGTGCAATTGTGACGGTCTCGCACACTGTCCATTGGGCCAAAATAGCACCAATGTTAGTGTCACTGGATCCCTTTGTTTGGAATATTTAGCCAGGCATTTAAGTAGAAAAGCAGAGAGCAAAATGATAGCTGATATGATCAGCAATCTCATACGTCCTATCTACAAACACCAAACATTAGTTTAGAATTTGAATAAAAAATAAAGTAAATGATTTTAACACTCAAATTTGGGTTCTCTTTCCTTTAGAACCCTGTTGCTTTTATTAATTTTTAAGTAAGTCCAAATTTGTAACCGGTCCACTTTTTAACTCTCTGTCACTCATCCTATTTCTCCGTCCTCTTTTTCTCCATGAGTCTCCTGTCTCTTTCCTTCTCTCTGAAGCAGATCTGGGTTTCCACTCTTCTATCTCTCTGTCTCCCTCTCCATCTCTCTGAATCTATGGTGCCTTCCCCTCACCTCCATAGACGGCGACCAGAAGAACAAGATCGACGACTTTGCCGCCATCAAGTTGATGATTTCCTCAAATGTGAGATTTAGATGCATGAGTTTGATTGGTACGCAATTGTTTTCTACTTTATCTTGGTTTCACACTAGTTTGCATGAGTACGTGAGGGTGGCTGTTTTTTCTTCATCAATTCATGCTATGTTTTAGTTATCTACACCTAGATATTCTACTTTATCTTGGTTTCACACTAGTTTGCATGAATACGTGAGGGTGGCTGTTTTTTCTTCATCTATTCATGCTATGTTTTAGTTATCTACACCTAGATTATTTATTGTGTTCACTTGACTTTTACAACTTACTTGCATTAAATCCTTGCATGACTTTTATGTACCAGCTGCCTATATAAGGCATGACCTTGTATGTTTGTGATATCAACTCAATCAGAGTTAATCAATAAGAAATAGTGTTGCTCCTTTCAAGTTCTCTTTTTCCGTGGCTTATTTTTGTTTTCCTTTGTGAGAGTGTGTGAGAGGTGTGATCAAGTTTGTAAACTTATCACCCACACTTTTGGCATTAGTTTGTAAACTCAAGACCAACAATTCCGACCTCTCTTGGAAATTTGACTATGTTAACTTTGCTCCTATTGAGAGGAAATAATCTTGAGGGCACAATCCCTTCAAGCTTAGGGAAATGCCAATGGGTGATGCAACTAGATCTTTCTCGAAACAACCTCAGCGGCACAATACCTCCACAAGTTATTAGCCTTCCCTCGTCAACTATTTTGGACTTGTCTACATACCACTTAACTAGTTCCCTTCCCATGGAGGTTGGAAAGTTGAGGAGTCTAAGTGTGTTAGACGTTTCTAACAACATGTTATCTGGATAACTTCCTGATACACTTGGTAGTTGTCTGTATTTAGAATTTTTATATTTGCAAGGCAACTTCTTGGAAGGGTCCATTCCTTTAACTATGATCTCATTGAAAGGGATTCAAGATTTAGACTTGTCTCGTAATAATTTGACAGGTGAAATTCCACAATTTTTGAAAAACTTTATTTTCTTGAAAAATCTTAACCTATCTTTCAATGATTTTTGGGGAGCCGTACCGACTGAAGGTGTTTTTAAAAATGTAAGTGCAACTTAAATTGCTGGAAACACCAACATTTGTGGCGGTATGGTTGGTCTCCAGCTGCCCAAGTGCAAGACGTCTAAAGAGTCCAATGGAGGCAGATTGTCTCCAAGGTTGAAATTAATAATCTCTTTAGTATCTGGGATTTTTGGAATAGCTATAGTGCTGTCTTTTTTATTTCTTTGTTTGTTAAGAAAGAAAAGAAAAGAAATAGCATTGAGCACTTTGGCTACCTCTTTTTTGCAAGTTTCATATAACACTCTACTAGAAGCTACTAATGGGTTCTCTTCGGCTAATTTGATTGGTATCGGTAGTTTTGGGTCTGTGTACAAAGGAGTTTTTGATAATGATGGAGCTGATCAACTTGTTGCTGTGAAGGTGTTTAATTGTTACGCAAGTGAGCTTCTAAGAGCTTCATAGCCGAATGTGATGCGTTGAAAAATATTAGACATCGAAATCTTGTAAAGATTATAACCACATGTTCAAGTGTGGACTTTCGCGGCAATGATTTCAAAGCATTGGTTTATGAGTTCATGGACAACGGGAGCTTAGCGGAGTGGTTGCATCCATTTAGTACAAGAACAGAAGAGGATGGAGACACACCCAAGAATTTAAATCTTAATCAGAGGTTAGACATTGCCATTGATGTTGCATGTGCACTGGATTATCTTCATAATCATTGCGAGACACCAATAGTTCATTGTGATCTCAAGCCAAGCAATGTTCTTTTGGACAATGAATTGACTGGACATGTTTCTGACTTTGGGTTAACAAGAATTCTAACCAGCAGCATTTCTGCCAATCAAACAAGTTCCATTGGAATCAGAGGATCTGTGGGTTATGCTGCTCCAGGTAAATATTTTCATATTCTTCATTTTCCCTTCCTCATCCTTTTACCCAAATTAAAGAAATTGTTCATAATTTCATAATTTACATAAACAGTCGATGTAGCAAAACAGGACAAAAAAACAAAACCAATTTGCATCTACCCCCATTTAGATGCTATAATTGGTTTTTTGATTCTCTTCATTTCTTTGTACACAAATCCTGTTGGATCTCATATAATTCAAGGGAGCTATTTTAATTATCTACAATTGTGGTGACAATATTTTTTGATGTTTGAGCTTTACAGAGTATGGTATGGGAAGTAATGTATCAACATATGGAGATGTCTACAGCTTTGGCATTCTCTTGCTAGAGATGTTTACAGGCAAGAGACCCACTGACGACATGTTTAATGATGGTTTGAACCTTCATAATTTTGTGAAGCTGGCTTTGCTTGAGAGAGTCACAGAAATTGCAGATACGATGCTTCTTCAAGTAGACACCAACAACACTACCAATCAAAGCAGCAATGCGAGAGCTCAGAAAATTGAGGAGTGCTTGAGTTTAATATTTAGAATTGGAATAGCATGTTCTGTTGAATCCCCAACAAACCGAAAGGATATGAGTGATGTTGCATCTGAATTGCATTCTATTAGGGTCATTCTAATTGGATAGAAACGTACTTTTGCTACTCTTTCGGATTGGCTTTTGTGTCCAATTATATGTTTATACAACAGGGGCACCTTCTCCTTTAAAGCTCGGTCATTTTTTGTTTTCTTTTTCAATTTTTATGTGCTGCCTAGTACTCTTGTTGCTACTACAGTAAATGAAGAAATTAATTTGCAAGTAAATAACCACCAATGAGATACAATATTGTGTGAAGAGTACGGTTTACATTCTAGGGGTGGGTTCACCACCAAATCCTAACAAAAAAAACCCCAAATCTAAAGTTCATATCCCAAACCTGAAAAATGCAACAGATCCCCAAATATAGGGGGAGGCGGAGAGAGACTGAGAGATAGAGGGAGGAGGCGGTGAGAGAGACAGAGAGAGGGAGAGAGGGAGGAGACGGAGATGGTGGTGGTGAGAACTTGGGATCGAGAGAGAGAGAGATTGAGTGAGGCCTGAGAGTGAGAGAGATTTAAGAAATAATTACAATTATATATCTCAATTATACATCACTTTTTAATTTAGTACCTCAACTTTTAAAAGTTGTATTAGAATATCTCAACTATAAAATCTCATTAATTAAATACCTTCGTTACAATTAAGCACCTTAACTTTAAATAGGTTTTTCAAGTTAATTACCTCAACTTTTATTTTATTTTATTCCAAGTTAGTATCTCAAGTTAGAGGCCTGAGAGTGAGAGTGATTTAATGACTAGAAAGGTGGAGCGTGTGGCTTAATCAATGGGTGTAATTACATAACCAATTATGAGACTAACAACAACAGTATGTCGTAGAAAGGACGCAAGTGGACTGACCATTGACTTTGTGGTCGTTGTCCTCTAGAAAATCAATTAAATGTGGTTAGTACTTAGTTCAGATTGATATAATAATTGCACACTTAAAGGAAAAGTTTGGACCACTTGTTGCTGTTTATACTAGACATTTTTCTTGGAGTCCTGCATTCCAGACCCTCAAACTCGAAGGCTAGAACCCCGAGACACTTTACTGTTTTTTTATTTGCACATACAGGATGAAAAAGCTACCTACCCAAGTTGGTGCATGAAAGATATGTTGACGTACGTCGTTGGTATTAAGCAATTGGACCGTTGACGGCGTCCTAATTTGAAACTCACCCTGTCCTCATTTTCAAATTTTCTACAATTTTTTTCTACATTTTACACTTTAATATGCTTCACTTTTCACAGTTTTCTTTATCGTTTTCACACTTCTTTTTAAGTGGAAAAACAAAAGTACGTAGTTGGTAGAAAAGTGGAAGACTGGAAGTCAGTCTTCGGAAAAGTAACTTAGAGAAATTAACTACGTCTCTCTCTCTCATGTATAATTAGTTTTCCATGCTTGACAAGCTAAAATTAAAATTACCAATTAACTCCACATCATAACTCATCTCTCTCTCTCTCTGCACACCACATCAAATCCAATTCAAAATGGAAGTTTTGGTTGTGAGAATATTGTTCTTAATATACTCACTTTTTAATGCATTCATCTGCTGTTGGAGCTCCATACATTTGAACCATAATGAGACTGATAGGCTCGCACTATTATCAATCAAAACAAAAATCAAACATGATCCCCACCAGGTCATGGACTCTTGGAACGCATCCATTCACTTTTGCCAATGGCAGGGCGTCCTCTGCAGTCGCCGGCATCACCAGAGGGTCACTGTGCTCGACCTACAATCCCAAAACTTGGTGGGGTCCATATCCCCACACATTGGAAATTTAAGCTTCCTCAAGGAACTACACCTCCAGAACAACAGCTTCACTCATCAAATCCCCCCACAAATTGGGCATTTGCGTAGATTGCAGGTACTGCTTCTACACAATAACTCACTTACTGGTCCTATTCCTCCCAATATATCCAATTGCTTCAACCTTATCATACTCGATGTGGGTGGAAATTACGGGCTGGCAGGCAAAATTCCTTCCCAACTTGGCTCCTTGTCGAAGCTTCAAATACTTTCTTTCCGAGATAATATTATAACAGGAGAGATTCCTTCTTCCTTGGGGAACCTTTCGTCTCTCCAAGTACTTTCGGGATATGAAAATAACTTGGTGGGAAGCATCCCTAGCTCTCTAGGCCAATTGAAAAACTTAACATTTTTCGCACTGGGCTCCAATATGCTGTCTGGTACCATCCCTCCTCCCATCTATAACTTGTCTACTATCGTCAATTTTGGCATAGGACAGAACAAAATTAAAGGGAGACTTCCCTTATACTTGGGTAACACTCTTCCTAATCTCAAATCCTTCCACATTTACGACAACCAATTTACTGGGTCCATTCCTATATCAATATCCAATGCCACAAGTTTGGTGAAATTTAATGTTGTAAATAACAAATTATCCGGGCAAGTGCCAGATGTGCGAAAGCTTTGTAACCTCCAAAAATTCAAGATTTCCTTTAATTATCTTGGAAGCGGTAAATATGGTGACTTCAGTTTTCTCTCAGACTTGAGCAATGCCACAGATTTAAAGTCGTTGTATTTTGGCTTCAACAATTTTGGAGGGACCTTGCCGGCATCATTATTCAATATCCTCTCAACAAAGCTTGAGGTGCTTCGGTTTGATGGAAACAAACTGCATGGAAGCATACAACATGGGATAGGGAATCTGGTCAACTTACGAGTTTTGACCATGGGGAGAAACCACATCACAGGTAACATACCCACTGACATTGGGAAGCTTAAAAGGCTTGAGAAGTTAAAAATTGAAGATAGCCAATTATCAGGGACCATTCCAACCTCTTTTGGAAATTTAACAATGTTATCTATTCTCGTATTGAACAGAAATAATCTTGAGGGCACCATCCCTTCAAGCTTAGAGAAATGCCAATGGCTGATGACAGTGGATCTTTCTCAAAACAACCTCAGCGGCACAATACCTCAACAAATTATGAGCCTTCCCTCCTCGTCAATTTATTTGGACTTGTCTACAAACTACTTCACTGGTCCCCTCCCAATAGATGTTGGAAAGTTAAAAAGTCTAATTTTTTTAGATATTTCTAACAACATGTTATCAGGACAAATTCCTGGTAGCCTTGGTACTTGTTTGAATTTAGAATTCCTACACTTGCAAGGCAACTTCTTTGAGGGGTTCATTCCTTCAACTATGATCTCATTGAAAGGGATTCAAGATTTAGACCTTTCTCACAACAATTTGACTGGTGAAATTCCACAATTTTTGAAAGGCTTTGTTTTCTTGAAGAATTTGAATTTGTCTTTCAATGATTTTTGGGGAGCTGTACCAATTGAAGGTGTTTTCAAGAATGCAAGTGAAACTTCAATTGTTGGAAACACTAGGCTCTGCGGTGGTATTGTTGATCTTCAGCTGCCCAAGTGCAAGACTAGAAAGTCCAGTAGAGGTGAATTGTCTCAAAGGTTGAAATTAATAATCTATTTAGTATTCGGGATTTTAGGAATAACCATGGTGTTGTTTTTTCCGTTTATTCGTTGGTTAAGAAAGAAAAGAAAAGAAGTTGCACTGAGCACTTTGGCTACCTCTTTCTTGCAAGTGTCATATACCACTCTCCTAAAAGCTACTGATGGGTTCTCTTCAGCTAACTTGATTGGTGTGGGTAGTTTTGGATATGTGTACAAAGGAGTTTTTGATAATGATAGAGCTCAACTGGTGGCCGTGAAGGTGATTAACATGTTACACCGGGGTGCTCCTAAGAGCTTCATATCCGAATGTGAGGCCTTGAGAAATATTAGGCATCGAAATCTAGTGAAGATTATAACTATATGTTCAAGTGTTGATTTTCACGGAAATGATTTCAAGGCTTTGGTTTATGAGTTCATGGATAAAGGGAGCTTAGAGGAGTGGTTGCATCCAACTTGTACCAAAACAAAAGAGTTTAGAGACGCACCCAAGGATTTAAATCTTAATCAAAGGCTAGACATTGCCATTGATGTTGCTTCTGCATTGGATTATCTTCATAATCATTGCGAAACTCCAATAATTCATTGTGATCTGAAGCCAAGCAATGTTCTTTTAGACAAAGAATTTACTGGACATGTTTCTGACTTTGGATTAGCAAGATTTCTAAACAGTAACCTTTTTGCCAATGAAACAAGTTCCATTGGAATAACAGGAACTGTTGGTTATGCTGCTCCAGGTAAATATACATCGATCTCCTTGTTTTTCATTCTTTTTTCTTTCGATCTTCTCATTTTAATTACCTTTGGCTGGAAATCAATTAAATTATTCATAATACAGTCCAGTTCATGCACATATATGTAGCAAAACATGAGAGAAAAAAGATTGCAAGTTGCCCCATTTGCATGCGCATAATTGGGTTTGCTGATTCTTTTGGTTTCTAATTTGTACACAAATCCTTGAACCTCATATATATAATTCACTAGAGCTATTTGAATTATTTACAGTTGTGGTGACAATACTTTGTAATGTTTGAGCTGTGTAGAGTATGGTATGGGAAGTGGTGTGTCAACATATGGCGATGTCTACAGCTTTGGAATTCTCTTGTTAGAGATGTTTACAGGCAAGAGACCCAGATGGAGAACTAGATGGAGCAGCAGGTGTAGTGTTATGTGTGGTTGTGGCTGGAGGAACAGATGGGGCAGTAGGAAGAACAGCACACGGAGGCCTTAGTTGGGAGCATACTTCGGGCAGAGGTATGAACGGAGGCCCAACAGATGAGACTGAAATAGGTGCTGGTGTCCAATCATTTTGTGTGTGACTAGTGGACTTGGGCAAATGAGGTAAGGGTGTAGAAAATGGAAAAACAGTTTCATTAAATTGGACATGCCTAGAGACAAAAATTTTGGACTTAATTGGATCAAAACAGTAATACCCACTTTGAGTTGAAGAATACCCCAAGAAAACACACGGAGTGGACCTGTGTTCAAGTTTATGTGTAGTGTAGGGCCGAAGCCATGGATAACACAAGCAACCAAACACTTTGAGTTTTGAAAAATTTGGAGATTCTTGGAATATTTTTTCATATGGAGAGAAATATTGAAGTGTAGGAGTAGGCATACGATTTATAAGATAGACAGCTGTAGCAAAAGCATAAGACCAAAATATGAGAGGTAAGCATGCATGTGTAAGTAAAGCCAAACCAGTTTCTACTATGTGACGGTGTCTACGTTCAGAGAACCCATTGTGCTCGGGTGTGTGTGGTGGAGTGGTGAGATGTGATATGCCATGTGAAGCGAGATATTCTCTCAATGCTATGTATTCCCCCCCATTATCAGAATAAAGTGTAATAATTTTTTTCTTGAAATAATTCTCAACAATGGCTTTGAATTTGATAAATGTTGATTTGACTTCAGATTTATATTTGAGAGGATAAAACCAAATATATTTCGTGTAGTGATCAACAAAGATGACATAATATTTAAAGCCATTTTGTGAGTATAGAGGAGAGGTCCAGACATCTGAGAAAATAATTTGAAGTGGTTGTGTAGACACTAAGGTGGATTCAGAAAAACATAATTTGTGGCTTTTATTACATTGACATGCATCACATGAAAAATTTTTAGGTAATGAACTGGATACATGTAAATCATAATGAGAAACAATTTTATTGAAAATAGAAATTGCAGGATGTCCTAGTCTATGGTGCCAAATAACAGGGGTGGTTTTGACACTGGATAGTGCAAGTGGAGGAGAGGACACAGTGACCGGCCATTCATATACTCCGTCCTTAGTGGTGCCCTTGGTAAGTATGGCCCCCGTGCGAAGATCCTTCACCTGAAAAGAATTGGGTTCTAAATTTAGATAGATTATGATTTACTATATATAGCAAAGATAAGTTACCTAAAAGAAGTTGGATTTTCAGGCCAAAATTTGAGCTTATGATGGTCTTCTGGATGTATGGTAAGGTATAGTCGATCAGACCAATCAAGTGTTTGTTGCACCAAAAAATCATGTCATTCCCATACCCTTCAATATCGTTGACTTGCCTCACGTATTTCTGCTTCTCTTCCACTGGAAGTGCAAAAAATTGCTTTGTAATCTCACAGACTTTGTCTAGGAATTCGGATATCATGCCAGGGTTTATCACCTGGAACACCAAAAGCGGCCTCAGACATGCTAACGACCGGTGTATGGTGAATGAAGTGATAAGTTGTCCAGATCTGCAGTGACATGATGGGATGCCCCACTATCAAGTAACCAGGTTGAGTTGTTGGATGAAGCTGTGGTGGCAAGATGTGCTCTTGGCTGCAATGGGGTGCTAGGAGCAGATTGGGGAGCGGCACAGCTGCTAGAGGATTGAACAGGAACCAATTTAAATGTTGGGCATTTCTTTGCTGTATGTCCCTGTATGCCGCAGCTCTGGCAGTAACCTAGATAAGGTTTGGGAGGTGGTCGGCTTCCTTGTTGAGGATTGGAGGATTGGGCCGATCGATTGGAGTTTGGTGATTGAGGGCGCCAATTGTGGTTGTTGTTCGGACGCCAAGTTGGTGAGGAATTGGATGGGCGCCATGTATTGTGGTTGTTGCGACTAGTTGGATGTGCTGTAGGAGGAAACGTAGTCGCAATGGGGGCTGGACATTGAAGAGAGGCTTCAAATGTCAACAGTTTCTCATGGAGCTCATCGAAATGAATCGGATTATCACGAGCTTGAACAGCCCGAACAAGCTCTGTGTATTCATCACCAAGTGCATCAAGTATTTTCTCTGTGATATCTTCCTCATCCATGGGTGCATTGAGTATGGCAAGTTCATCAGATTTGGCTTTGACAGATTGAAGGAACTCAGTAATGCTTAGAGAGCCTTTGGTCAGATTTTTTAGTGAGCTTTTGACCTGTTTGACACGACCACGTGATGGTTTTGCATATGTGTTTGCAAGGATGCGCCATGCATCACGTGAACTGGTGGCTCGAGCAATGAATGGGATGATGGTAGATGAGAGAGAGCCAATAATGGCATTGAGGATAAGTTGATCCTGCCGAACCCAAAAATTATAAGCTGGATTTGGTCTGGTGGTGTTGTTGGTAGTAAGGGTGGAAGGAGGACAGGGGTTGGTTCCATCAATGTATCCCTGCAGATCATACCCAATAAAAAGAGTTTGGAATTGAAGTTTCCAGGAGACATAGTTGGAACTGGTTAATTTGATAGGAGCTTGGGCGGATATATTGATTGTGAGTAGTTGACCTTCAGTGATACGAATGGTATTGGAGGAAATGGAGTTTGTAACAGAGGGGTTGGGATCACCCATGGTGTTTTAGATGAGTAGCGGAAGGCTAATTATCTGGGGAGAAAAAAAAAAATATTATGGATCGAGCAGATGATGCTCTGATACCATGCTGAAGAGGAGAGATATGTTTGGTGAATAACCACACTTTTTCATTAAACAGAACTGTTTGATTTATACAGGGAAACAACCGAACTACTCAAGCTAACAGATAAGAACTTCAAACTAGGAACAAGGATATCTTATCTAAGCCTTAGTCACTGCTGACTTATTCAAACTAATTCAAATAAGTTAATCTAACTACCAGCTATTATCTCTAATACTTAGAAGTTGAGTCTTATATATTCAATCTCGTTAACGTACCCAAAATTTCATGTAATAAAACAATCTTCAACACACATGAGATTTGAGATCGAATGGGATTGAAAGAATCTAGACATTCATCTGGGATTTCTCTCAACAGCTTAGTGGTAACTCTGCTAGGTTCATTGGCCGGGTTCTTATATTTTTGGAAGAAATTCTTATAAAAATAAACACTTTAAAGATTCAGTCTTTCAATGAGAGAGAGATATACCATGCTTTTATTTTTTTTATTCGTGTCTAATCCTTTTTCGAGTTTCTAGTCTTGAGTGCGTGTTTCTTTTTGGTCAAATGACTGTGTGTTTTTTCATATATTTTATTTTCTTTCCAAAACTTGTTTTTAGCCATTGGATTTGGTTTAATAAAATGGAATAGTACATAATCTTACAGCACTGGTATGGTTGTCAAACTTAAACTTTTACTACAACCCGGAAACCATGGCCTGAAATTAGTTCTTTTCCATAAGTTTCCTGGATCATAGTTATGGCATATAATTAAGAACAGAGGCATATAAATTTCATGTTCACTATTTGACAAAAATTAGTTATTTTCACCTAGTTTCGTTGAATTATATTTATGGCACTTTAATCTTGTCATGATAATTTGAACAGCAAGTTTCAATGCCATGTAGCCCAGACAGAAAAGCCTTACCTGTCCTTCAGAAGGAGTGGATAAAGAGTATAAAGGGAACACCAATGAAATAGGATTGTGTTGGGGAGAGCATGATAAAATTTAATTTCAGATGTATATGTAATTTGAGTCTAATCCTCTGCTGCATATGTAGTTGACAAAACAGATAAATTATCCCAACTCGGGTTGTTTTAGAGTGAAAATAGGTCCATTTTTGAGTCAACCTACAATAGTGAAAGTGTAATTGGTTTCTCTGTTTGTTTTAGAGTGAAAATATTTCGATAAACACTTGAAATTGTGATCAATTAATCAACGGCCAAATGGTCTCCGATTAATCTAATTTTTTGCAAGTACGATCTTTCAATGGAGACCAAAAAAGTAGACGGTTACGATTATCAAAATATAATGTGTATTTGGGCCTATGGGGGATCCCACATTTAGGCTTAAATGTGG
>QANT01008201.1:0-41146 GCA_003254885.1 Purshia tridentata | reverse complement strand
TCATACCATATTTAAAAAGTATTACATCTACTTTTCACTTTTTTTTTTTAATTATAACGAGAGGGTTTAAGTCCGAATGTGTAAGAGTTGTTTTTGTTCTCGATTAACTAAGTCAATTCCAATTGACACAAATATAACATCTACTTAACAAATATATATATTTTTTGTCTAATTACTTAACACATCTTAGAATATCCCAAAACTAATGCTTCAAAGAAATATTATTGTTATTCATATATGTAAAACTAAGAAAAAAACTAGAAAAAGAAGGACATAAGCCTTAGCCACAGCGATGGCCAATCCTTGCTAGCCTCATTTTTGTGTGATTGAAAATAAAAATAAGATGTTAGTTTTATCACATAGAGAGAAATATGCTATAATTAGAATAGGGTTACTAATCATCAGTACTGTTTAAGTCATCCATGCATAATTAAAATATTCAATGATCGAAGAAAAGTTAATTAATTAAGCTGTTGATCTGGTTTAAAAATCTTCCTCCTGAGATTGCATAGCACAAAGTCAATGGCTCAGATTTGGGATGGGCCCGCAGATATTCTTAGACGTATAAGTAGTGCATGGGGGACAATGAAACTAAAGTGCATCACAAAGTCTCAGCTTCCTTTGAGTAAATGTCAAGAAAGGAACATATATAATGCCAAAAAGCCAAGGTCTTCATTTTAAGAGAAAGAAAAAAAAAACACTTTTCTTGTTGGACTGGCATACGAAATATAGCCAATACGTGTATCAAAGCACGCGTAATCTAAAACTTTTCCCTTAAGTCACAAAATCAAATGCTTTCTAGGCTTGTAGCCTTCTTTGATATTTAGCCTAGATTTGGTTTATTCGGCAAACTAATTAATGCTTAATTTGTACTTTCTATGTTTGTATCTTCTAGGATTTTTTTATGTTGAATTATAATCTTCTTTCGTCGCTTAATGTGGATACTTGTTGAAATTATTCAAGAAGTTTGGGAAAATTTTTTGGTTTTAGTGTCAACTATATATCCATATTCCAAGTCATTTACAAAAAAATAAAAATTAATAGTTAATTAATAGGGTTAATTACATAAAAATCAATAAAATAATTTCTAATTCCATAATAGTCAATGNATTCATAGTCGGTTTAAAATTAAATTGATATGTTTGATAATTTCAATTGTATTTTTACGTTGACTTATAATTTAAGAAAAAAAAGATGTTATAAACAATATAGAAATTTAGGATTAATTACTTAGTTTCAATACTTTTTTAGAAAATCAGTTTTGCTCATAATTTTTAGGTTTGACTACTAACTATTGAACTTAATTTTTAGAATATGTCACAAATTTAAAACCTATTTGTTTTGGGCTTTATTTATTTGACAAATTTGCCCTTCTATTATCTTTTGGCTTACGTATGATGGGTCTTAGATAAAATTTATAAAGTTTTGACAAAATTATCCTTGATACTTTTATATTGTCTTGGGAATTAGTTAATATAGTCTCAACTTTAGTTTTAATTTATATAGTCTCAACTTCAGTTTTAATTATGACTGTATGACACTCAACTTCAAATTTAGTTGTAAATGAATGACAGTTATAGCTAAATTGTGATATAGTCACAGTTAGGTTGTGAATGAATTGAAACTTTTTTTAAGAGAAATTGTATTACAATATAGTATAAATAGAGGTCAAAACAATACTTTTACTCAAAATAATACTTAGCATAGTGGTGGGAGTTGTCTTTTTCAACTTACCAAGACAATTACAACTAAATTGTAAGATAGTCACAATTAATATGTAATTGGATTGATTTTTTTTTTGTTTTAATACAATATAATATAAATTAATGTAATAGTATGGATGTAATATATATATATATATATATATTATTGTAGTGGCATGTGATGCAATATTTATGAATTATAGTGCCCTTTACTATATTATTATGTTTGACTTTTCAACTAGTACCTAATTTAAAATGCTATTAAATTTTGGTATCTAAACTAAAAAATTATTGAAATATGGTATTTAAAGTCAATTAACCTAATTTATTATGGTTTAAATAGGCGAAAATACATTATATTTCTAAAATAAATTTTTTTAAGCGTAAAGAGTAGTTGAATTTGAAGAGGCCATAACAAAGATGAGATTAAGAAAAGTGTTTGGCCCGATGGAATTCCTATTGAAGCTTGGAACTGCTTGGGCAACATATAGATAGATATGGAATCCCTATTGAAGCTTGGAAATTCTTGGGCACCAAATACAAAAATAAAAGTGTAACTCATTTGGAAAGTGTAACTCATACTGCTATGATTTAAAGTGTAAACTGTAATTCTTATTGAGTTAAGATTTAGTTTTGGATTTTGTTGAGTTACACTTTGATTTAATTTTTTTGATCTAATGTCATATGTCATGAGTTACACTTTATAATTTCATAGAATTACACTTTACTTAATTTTTTTCTTAAGAATTTTTTGTTTTTTGTTTTTATCTTTTTATGGCTGAATTTTTATTTTTATTTTTGTGCTTAAAACTGTATTTTTTTTCTTGTTAATAAAGAACTATATTTTGTTGTGGCTTAAAACTAAATAAATTTAAAGTTTGGATTTATGACTAAAAAGTATGATAAGTTGTGGCTTATTAATAAAATACTATATATATATATTTTATTGTAGTGGCATATGATGTAATATTTGTGAATTATAGTGTCCTTTAATATATTATTATATTTGACTTTTCAACTAGTACCTAATCTAAAATGTTATTAAATTTTGGTATCTAAACTAAAAAATTATTAAAATTTAGTATTTAAAATCAATTAACCTATAATTTTATTATCTAACATGTTAAATGTGTATAAATATATAAATCTGAAAATTAATTTTTATATATTCGGCTCGGTTCGGTAAACTAATAGTTCTGAATTATAGGAACGTAGAAAAACTAACATCCCTGATTTGGTTCGATTATCGTTGTCTTGGTTCGATTATACTCGATTCTAGTACTCCCGCTATCGATTGCACCAGTTTTAGAGTGGTTCTTGGTTTTTCCGTCAAACCAACCCACCCCTAATAATACCTTTGGAATATGTGTATAGGCATTTGTGAACCCTTTCCTTGCAAGCTGATTTCCAAGGATAAGTTTTACTCATGTGTTTGACATGGTATGAGAGTAGGTGTACCACATCAATAAGTTAGGTTTGTATCTCTAGCCTTACATGGAGGGGAAATGCCAAATGACTCCAATTGTAAGCATTTGTACACCCTTTTTTTGCAAGACGATTTTCAAGAATAAATTATACTCATGTGTTAAAGAGAGGTTGGATGAAAGAGGATGGTTTTCATTGTGAAATCCACCAACCCTAGCAACATGTAACTAAAGCGCGTGTGTTTCATATATAGTTCATTTTTAAATACCATTAGCTCACACAATCTACATTCACTAAACCTAAAAGAACAAAAAAAGAAGAAGATAAATTACATGAGTTCCTAAAAACTAAAACAGTATATTAACTAGCTCAACCCATCACACAAAAGAATGAAGGTGCTATATTATAAAAAAAAAACGCATTTTCCAATATATGACCTTCATTCTTTTATATGTGCCAAGCTATTATTTATTGCACCTGTCGTGCCAAATCACAGCTCTTCTGGTTTTCAGTTTGAGTAATGAAGTAGGAAAAATGTGCACCAGAATCAATTAATTTCTATTTCTTCATTCCAATATAAATACATCATCGACCTTCAAATTTTGCCTCGAATCTCAGTAAATTAGCAATTTTTGCTCACTGATTCATCAAGTTCACTCAATCTTCCATATGTCATACATGCACTGAGAAAAGTTTTGTCCAGCAAAACCTGAGTAACAAAATCGTAAGATCAACAAATTATTATCCAAGAGTTGAAAATAATTATTTAATTAGTTACTCTAAAGACCAGACTACCAGAGCACCCTGCAGGGTTAACCCATATTTGGGTCAAAGTAGTCCATGCTTCATTGAGTTTAATACTAGTTAAATTGCATTTAGCTAATTAAATTCATAGGAATAACATCAAAGTATAATAAAACTAAGGTCAAAACTAATAATCAAAATCGAATATCTTAGAGTGTGTATTAAATTTAATTTTATGACTGATGTTTTAACCGTGCTATGATTTGTAAGACTTGTATTCAAATTTGACAAACTTGATTGTCAACTTGTGCTATCCATGTCCAATGGCAATACTTGTTAAAGCCTTATGAATGAAAAATCCTTCATTAACAAAGTAGATAAAAACCATATGCATACATGTATGTTGAATGCTACAGGCATGGTCATGTTCCGATCTCTACATTTCTGCAACTTTCCATATCCATCTGACCACCCTGTATTATGTTAAAAGACTACACTGGTGTCCAGAAATCAGTCATAGTGATGCTTGAGCCAGGAACCAATATGGATTGCATGCACTGAGAAAAGTGTAAGTCGCATTGGACCTCACCTACCTAGCTGTCTACTTCAAATTATTCAAAAATTACACTAGAGGTCTCAGAACTTAAAACTTTGATATCCATGCATGTTTCTCCCCCAGCATCATAATTATAATTGGGAAAATCACACTTCATTAACAAGTCTCAAAATCCAAATTTCATATTTAAGTTAGAATTCTTTAGGGAAACGGAGATCCTATATAAAATTGTTTTAAAATTCAAGATTATTATATGAAATGGAAACATCACAACAACAAAAAAAAGATAGCATTCATGCAAGATTAAAGGTCATTGATGCACGAAAATAAACTTTCCCATCAAGTCCAACATGATAAATTTATAATCATCAGAAATTTTACAGCTAATATCTCTAGAAAGTATAAGAGATCTGAGAGAAACACTACCTTTCTCTGGAAACCAAGTAGTGATGTAGTCCATTTGAAACTACTGAGTCCTCTTATCCTTAACAGAATTATCTCCAGCATTGGAACTACCCTGTGAATAACTTTGTTCTTGAGCAATAGGATAGACAAATGGTTTTAATGCAGATCCATCCGGTACCTTCCTTTTTAAATTATCATCAAAGCCACTTTTATCAAAATTATTTTTCATATTGTTATCATCAATGCCACTGTAGTCCAATTTCTGCAAAATACTTGGAACTATCATATTACCATCCTTCCCAAACTTAGTTCCCACTTCTATGTCAAATTTCTCTTTGGAGCCAATGAAGCCTCTGTTACTCTCTGAAGTGAAGGATCCCATTGATGTATCATCATCTCTTGTAACCCAAGCTCGGAAATTGACCATAGAAGGTGGAATTCTTGTGCAGAAAACTTCTTTCCAGTTTTCTAGTATCCCCTTACTGTATGGGTTTTCGTTCTTATCATAGCGGTAACGAAAATTCTCATAAGTAGTCTGTAAAAAAGCAGTGGTCAGGATATAAATTTTTTAACCCAGGATACATGGAACACCAGGTAGAATATTCAAATTACAGTCATGCTAGAGAATGTAATCAAACTAAGTTAACTTGTTGTCATGTAAAAAAAAAAAAAAAAATTCTCATTCAACTACAAGTCTAAGACTATACATATAAAACACACAAAAATAGTAGGCAGTGTCAAGTTTTGTTGGTTTACCACTGTTCCCAGGAACTTAAGTTTCGGGGGTGGAAGGGTAGACAAAGAAACATATATGTGCACCTCACACTGCACAAGAATTAATAGATAACTGGGGGACTGGAGAATGAAAAAAACCTCTCAGAACTAAAGCTATGATACCATGATAGACAACCATTGTACCCCAAAAACTTGGTGATCATGGATGGCTCTCTCTCTTGCATGGGTCTCTCCCTTGCATGGCTCCCAAACTCTTTGATTCAACTACTAATCCAACCTACACGGCTACACCCACTGATGTTGTCGAGATCAGATTTTCCTCTCTTTGCCTTGGCACCTCCAACCAAGTTTGGATCACCCAATTATTGGCATGGGGTGATTGATCAATTAAGAAACCCATACTCCAATTGTTTTCCCTTGCACCTCTATTATTCACTCGCCTGAATAAGGTACTGGGAAACAAAGCAGCTTTCTGTCACACCCGCCATAGGATCTCTATCTTGATTTATTCTGACCTATGGGGACTTGCACCTATTAAACCGTTTAATGGACGATTCTATTGATGTTCACTTAATGGTTTATCTTATTACACATAGAAGTGAGGTGTATGCTATGATATGAACCAATGGAGTTGGTCAGACTCTTGTTTAGTTTCCTTACAATCCTGTTTCCTCACTAGTAGCTATAATTATAGTTAATCACCTATCATAATTACTCTCAATAATTGAATCAATTACCAAAAACGCACTCCTTAATTGATCAATCAACCACAGTTATGCCCAAGTGAGGGATGTGAGTTCGTTCTAAATAAACATCTTTATGCAGGAATGAGTTACAATTGTTTGAATTGCTATAATTTTTAGATACTGTTTTTGTCAGTAGTTGTTATCATGTGGGATCAGATTAGAGTTTCCTGAGAGCATGATCTCTTGCCCTGCAAACAAAGAGCTGCCATGGAACAGGAATTCAAGTGGCAAGAACTGGTGGAGATGATTGTTGCATTGAACTCCATATCTCTTAAGTAACAAGAACCCCATGGAATCAAAGTTCAAAGGGTCATGTTCAATTTTGCCTTTACCAATAGGTGGATGTGATATTAACACGAGTTCAAAGTGAAGGAACCAGTTCTTTTCATGTCACATACTGAGGTTAGACTTCTCACGCTTTACAGAAGATGAACCTTCTTGGTGGCTTTACGGAGTACAACAATTATTTTCGAGTTTAATTGCACATTAAGCAATTAGAAAATCATTCTCCCTTAATTCCATGTAGTGGGTGAGGCCTTGCAATTTTTCAAGTGAAGAAATACAGTGGCCAAACCATCAACATGGAGGGAATTTGTTCAAGTGTCAATAGCCAGATTTCAGCCTCCTGAAGATGAAGACTCTGCAAAAGTCCTTTACAAACTTACAAACAAGGAGCCTAGCTAAGGTATAACAACTCTAAGGCCTCCTCCAAAAGTGCTAGCTCAAGTAGACATTTGGATTCACAAGCTTTTCCTAAGCGCCTTGATCTCTCCAGAGCACAACCGCTGTGGGATTCCGGGTATCATAATTTCCCTTCCTTTAACCACCTTGTAGAGTATGAGCTCTTTCATTTCACAAAATTAATCTTCTAATCCTAGAGTTGAAAGTGTTTCTCTATCCATATTGGTGGAAGGAAGACATTTATTTGCCTAGAGAGAACCGTGACAAGATGACTCGTGGTAATATGGGAACACATAGGATTAAAGATCCACAAACGCCCAATATTGAATGCCAAACCTCCATGTTTTCCTTCAAATAACTAACAGCATACTGGAGATTTTTTATTTTTTTTGGATACCCAGAAATCCCCCAGGCAGACCCGGCTGCAAAACTGGGCCCCCGGCCGAACCCTACAATCTTAGAGAGGCAAGAAACTCAAGCAAATGACTAAATAGATATAAGGGATCGAACCTCAAACCATGTGGGAGCAAACCACAGGCCTAACCAGTTGAGTAAACCCTTGTTGGTAAACAGAATACTGGAGATTTAAACATGTCACAAACAAAAGTTTTAACTGACACAGCATAAATTTTTTTGAGCTCAGAAGATGACGAGTACATCAACCTTTTTAGTATCTAGGTAATGTTTGGTCACTTATTTTAAGTTAATTCTTATATTTATCATTTCGATTTGGATTCTTTAAGTTGGTCATCGTATTTTGCTTAGATCAGACTTGATTAATGAATTGACTACTTTTCTTCCTTGCTTATTCTTCCTCTTTCTCTTAACGCTCTTCTTGTTCCCCCCTTTGCTTAATCTCTTCTACTGTTGCTACTTCACTTATTTTCTTCCTAACCCCTTGTTTGGCAATTTTTGCCTCTTCAGTCTTTCTTCTTCCCCTATTCTATTTAATTCCCTTCTTTCCTTACTTTCATTATAACCCCAATGATGCTAGATATATCACTCTGTCTAATTTCCAGTCAGACCAAGCATCATTTAAGAAACTTAGCTGCAGAGTACTCTAGGTGTAGGCCTAAGGCTAAATCATGTAATTCATTTTGTATTCCATGATTGACTGTTTTAGTCAAGGTTTCTCAAGCAATGTCGAAAAAAGCTTCCTTCGTGTGTAGATATTATTATGAGAGAGATCAATTCAAACCAACAATGTAGCTAAGGATTTTGAGATCAAAGATCAATGTTTACTGCAATAGAGCAGAGGCATTAGATAGCAGAGTAAAGGAGGAATTCTATTCCTTATATAGACCTTAAAACATTTATTTGGCAGAATCTAAATCATATTTTATGAAGTGAACTCCAATTAATGAAGCATATCAAAGAAAGAATGTATGGTATTCTCTCCCCTATCACTTTTCCGCAATTTAGATGTCTGGAATACAGTATTAAGCATACACTGTACACAAATACCAAGTAACTTATATATCCTCTAAGTTTATACAAAAAGAAAATCACATTATTGATAAATGATTTAATAAAATAAATAGATGAACTACTAAGTTGAGAAAGAAGGTCTACCTGGTTGGTGCAAATTAGATAGACATGGAAAACTGTAAGCCCACCAACAAACCAGACTGCGACAAAGCAATATACTATGAGAATAACTGATACGATATCATGTGCCATGGCTCTCCATATACTGCCCCCTTGTCGAATAATGTTGATCCAGGAAAACAAAAAGACATATATGCACAGGAAGGTTGATGAAGAAATAAACAAAATGAAAAATGGATAGTTACGCTGCAAGAAAAACAATATGAAAGAGCTTAGTTTCTTGTGTAAAATAAGTATATTGTTCAGCCTAAGATTTGTAGGATACATATTAATTCGAAGAGTTTTCCATGTCAGACACCAAAGGACGTGGCAGGTGTCCACCTATTTCGTACACTACACTTCTTTGGTTGCACAGAAATAATACAACGACATTTGCTGCAAATTATTAAGATTTGACCTTATATTCCAAGACAATTACACATGGTTATTACTTTCATTATCTTTGTGATAAATATGGTTCTTCTACTATTGAAGATATGCTTATAACACTCGTGTGGAATGTGCATGTCCTTGTGTCTGGAATTTTGGAATTTGATGTGTCGGACACTATGTGCCCGTGTTGACACACAAAACTGATGCAGGACACTAGCAAAAAGTAAGGAAAGAGAAGATAGATCCGGATTCACTCCAGCCTTTATGTGGCATAGCACCAAAGGAAAGAGAAGATAGATCCGGACTCACTCCAGCCTTTAATTGGCATCACACTAAAGGTGCATTGGAATCACTCCAGTAGAAGAAAAGAAAACTCTGGCTTCACACCGGCCTTTGGCATCTCATGAAAGGTGACTTGGAAATTGGAATCACTCAAGTCAACTTGTATTTCAGGCACAACTAGATTTCTTTCACCATTAACCGATTTTCAAAGATTGCAAACTAGCCTTGTTATCGAGCCATTGGTACATGAATAATAAGACCCACATTAATACACTTAGATATTCTAAAATACATAACTCATGACACCTAATACATTGATTATAGGACGTAAAGAGACTCAAGATAGTAATATAAGACTCCAGAGCAAACTAAAATAAATGCATAATTTATGCATCTATTAAGTGCAAAGACTGTTCATGTAATGTTTAGAACTTGGATGGTCTTATTTATTATACTTTGAACTTGGCTCTGCCTTAAAAACTCTTGTATATGTCTGTCTTTGAGTAACTGAAGGAACTCAAAATTAAGGATGGGTAAAAGCATTAACAGCCGACATTTCTCTTAAGATTATAGCTTCCCTTACAAATAAAACTTCTTTCTATAGTATTACATAAAAAATCTAATGCTTCAAGACAGAATTGTAATTTTCTCAAACCATTTATCAAGGATTAACGATATCAGTAATTGTAGCACCTCCAGGGTGCAAATCAGTAGGCATATTGAGAGAGAATAGAAAAGCTTATGTACTTCTCAATAATAATGTGAAATAGTAGTTTAAAGATAATATTCAAAGTTGATTCGCAAGTTTAATGCAAAATATAAATTTAAAGACAGAAAGCATTATTCCTTTGGGAGGTTTTATGGAAATCTGGTGTGATGATTGTTTTTCAGGGGATTTGTTTTAACAGAAAATGCAAGAATATTTGAAAGAAAGTTTTATGGGATGGAATTAGGTTTTGGAGGCATTTGAATGAATCTAAACGGCTACTAAAAGGGGCTTTCATATTTGCGCTCAAATACATTTAGAACTTACTAGTACTCATGTTAATTTGATATTTGTATGAGGATGTTGTATTGAATATTCATTTGAATATTTCAAATGTAAATTGAAGCATATAATAGTTGGCGGGGGAGGAGTAACTTACTAATCCAATACACTGACCCACCCATGGACAGTGGTGATCAAACTTCTGAACACAGTTGTTGCAGATGGAACAATGAGAAGCGCGTGGTGGACGATATAGCAAACAAGTGTCACAAAACTTCACCTTGACGGTATGGCCATTGAGCATTACATCCTTTATCCGGGGTAATTTCAAAGAGGATTTGTTATTGATCCACTCCATGGATGAAGTAGACATGTCATATGGCTCATCTGATTCGGGTAGTCGTGAGTTCCTTGGAACTATACCAGGATCTCTACCAGATGTCAAGAATAAAAAAGTGAAATTCTGCAGATATATTTACCAATTAGTTTTTCATTTGGTGAACCAATTAGCTCCCACCAGACCAAAAAGAATTTCAATAAATTTACCAACCAAAACAGTGAGCACTGTTCCCACAGTTAGTACGGGAAAGTCATAATGTGCCACATCTGATCCTTTCATCGTTACAAGCATTCTTATGCAAAATGTTATTGCAGGACATCCAATCAAAAAGCTAGTTAGAAACAGTGATGCAGCATCGTGACCAAAGACTAATCTTCCACCACACAAAAATTTCTGATGAAAAGAAGACAAGATTTTCAGTGTTAGTCCATATATATGATAATCAAATGTTCATATTTCTTGACTAAATTGTTGTGCAACTTTTTTGGTAGATAGAAATGGGCAACATGAATTTCATTATTTTCCCATTGCTTGATTTCTAAAATTGAAGCAAGAATTTGATAGGAAAGCAACAATGTCATAACTTTAAGATTGAAATGAATTAATTAAGAAATAAAGGATAGGTAAACAAGGTACATACATTGTTACCCTTCCAGACAAGGTAGAGCCTTTCTGGTTTGGGGTTGGGAGGGGGGACGTTGGGAGGAGCGTCGCAGACTTGGCTCTTCTTCCTAGTCATCATTTTCCCAAAATTGAAAAATCTCATTTTATTCGCAAATACCCGTATACATCAAAATGATTTCATTTTTTTCTGAGTGTTGGGTAAAAGCGAATGAAAGGAGATTCGGCGCTGTGATTGTAGAAGAATGGTTTTCTACATCACCAGCTGGCCTGCCTCCTCCTCTCTGTTTTTGTTTTTGTTCTACCCTCTTTCGCCTTCCCCCGAATGAATTCACAATTTTCTCACCCCTCACATCAATCAATCTTGCATTCTCTCTCCATTGTCAAGGCCGCCTTTTTCGCGCCCAAACCAAATAACACTTGTACACCCTCCTCCATATATATAAATATTTCTACTCCACGTCACGTATCCTCATGCACCGCGTTTGCACCAACCAACATAACTCTCTCTCTAAATTCAAACTTCATTTTTCTTAAACTTGACTACCAAAATCTCATTTAAAGAAAAGAAGAGAGAAGACAATGCCATGTTGAATCTGTTAGAAATTTTATTTTATTTTTTTATTTTTTTATTTTTTTATATTCATTTTGGGAGTTTATTTATATTTATATTTTATTATTAATTTTATTTTGGTGGTTTCATGCTTTAGTATGTTTTATTGATTAAACGTTTATGACCGTTATTTTATAATGATAGTGATTAAAAGGTGAATGCATATAAGATGAGTTTGAATTTACATAAGGGTGTAAAACCGATAAGTCCAAGGATATGTGTCACGCCCTCAAACCCAAGTGTCCATTTTATACTGAATATAATATTGAATTTTCGGCGCGAGCTTGAAAAAATAAAATTTCTCCCTTTAAAACCAAGAGACATAATTGAAGAAAGTTTGGGAAGAAAATTGGTTTATGCATAAGCTTAAGATTTTCAAACTTTAAAATGGAAGTACAATTAAATTTGTAAAATAAAATAGAATGTTTGTTATTCTTTAAAGACAATGTTAATCTCATTCATCATGAATCCACTCATTACCTGAAAATATAAACGTGTAGCATTATGAGTTACACTAATCAGTAATTATGATCACTGAGATATGATCATAATCTAGATGATAGTACTTAACAAATAATCAACATAATCATGAAGACAATTAAAAAATAATCGATCAATCATTTATAAAAAAAAATAACCATAATAATTCAACTGACAAAAATGAGAACATTTTTGAGTGGAATAAAAGAAATTATAACACACAAATATAAAATATTTTCTTCTTAGTGAAATTTATATATCTTCGTTCATAAAAATCATAAATTTTATTATCTTCACACAGTCGCAACCACAACATATAAAGGTTCCTCTAATCCCCTTATTATGCTTAATTTCTTTCTTTGATTTCTAATAAAATTTAGGCTTATTATTTGGTTTACCCCCTTGAAGTAAACCAAATACTTAAAGTATTTTTCACAAGGAATTCAACGGACCAGGTATCATTAACAAATTCGAAGTGGATTATTCGAAATTTACTCGAGAACTGAGCTTGGCAGAATTGCATTTAAAACTAGGCAGCCAATTTTCGAGATTAATAAGTTTCTGTGTGTTCAGTGAAAGTCTATCAAACTTTCCAGATCAATAGTAGAGGTTATAAGCTTCAAATTGATAAAAAGAACGTCAAAAATGGTTGAGAAAAGAGTATAGTACGAGTATTCAAATTTATGAGTAATCTTTCAATTTTTTGAGCAAAATACTGTCTCAAAATAGGAAGCAAGCTTTCGAGTTTAATAATTTTCTCTGTGTTTCATAAATGAATCTCATAACTTCCAGATTAAAAGTTCATGTTTTAAGCTTTAATTAAATCTAAAGATCATCAACAACGGTTGAGGAATGGGTGAGCTATGAACTTTCAAAGTTATGAATTTTTCTTTGAATTTTCTGGCGAGGTTCACCGGAAAATATTTGAGTAAATCGAGTTCTAAAACGGTTCTAATGATTAAAAACTCATTATAAAGGCATATAAAAGCTACATAATGATTTTAGAACAAAAGATAAGCATTAGAACATATCAAATAGAGAAAAACAACAAGAACAAGATATTTTGGCATGGACTTGCCGGAATCTAGAAAACTTGTTTTAGTTATAACTTCTTCTTTTCTTAACCTTTTTTAGTGATTCAAAAGCCTAAATTGGAGGATTTTTCATGTAGAATACAATAGGATAGTTTGTTTCAGCTAAAACTGAAGATTAAAATACGAAACTTTGCAAAATTCAGAAGTGACGAGTTTTTAAGCAAAATAATGGTTCTTCATGTTTAATACATTGTAAAGGTAGAAGAATGATATAAAAGTGTCCAAGTACTTACACTAGGACACCATTCTAGCAAACCATTCTTCTAAAGAAATCAAGGACATGGAGAAGGTGAAGATAGGCGTCGTAAACACTAGTTTCATAGAAATTGTGCCATGGGAGCTTCGGGTTGGGCTTCGATCAGAGCCGCCTGGCCATGAACTCTTCCCAATGGTAATACATGGTGTAAACAATATCTTTTCCAAAATGATATCCAAAAACTAGAAAATAAATCGGTTTTCAATTTTTCAAATGTATAAAACATCTAACATTGATATGTGAAATTTCCAAAACAAAATCAATTTAGTTGAAACTGATACGAAAAAAAATGTAGACATCAGTTTTTGACTCATTTTATATATGTTAAAGCCAACAAAAGCTTAACTTTCTTCTTTATTTATATCGCATTTCATATAGAACTTATATCTAAAACCATGTAAGCATCATTTTTTACTTGTGAACTGATGTTAAAACCTGATTTATATGTCAATTGTTTAAGAATTTGGGATGTAAAATTTATCTTAAATATTAGTTGTCATCCATGAACTGATGTATAAACTTGTTTACATGTCAGTTTTTTTATGATATGTGAATGTGAAATATTTTTATCTCATCATTTAAAAGGAAAAGACTCTAGTTTTTAATGGAACTAATATTATATATTATTTCGTTTTACAGAATAGGGATAAGTAAATGAAATTTCAAGTACGTACTCATACTATACCTAGAGGGGGTGAAAGATTGCAAGAAACTGCGACTATACTTGAAGCAGTATCAGCCGGATTTAGGCACCAACACAAACACATATTGTAAAGTCATCTCTCCCTTTCACATATGGAGTTCCATTATTTCTAAGTAATTTCAGTACTCACCAATTAGCAATTTAGCATGTTTATCTTGGCCTAGTCATGGGAATCTAGTTATGGGCAACTGAACAAGCCACTAACAGAGCACAAAGAGTAGTCTCCCGAGCAAATGGGTTGAAAACCGCATCTACAATCATCCTCCTGACTCCCCAACAAGACTGAACATGTTGAGCAATGTGAGCTAGTGTTGCTAAAATCATTTATAAACTTGTTTACATGTCAGTTTTTTTTATGATATGTCTTAATTAAGACATACTTAAACACACTGTAATAAGTCTTAAGCAACTCCACAAATATTAAGATTCAAGTATAAAATAAATAGGAAAAAAAATTAATTGGCAACTATAGATGCAGATGTAGCTACAAATGTAGTTGCTTAGTAATCGGTGGTTTAAGAACTTTTGACGAACATGTCTGGCACATGTGGAAGATGTTCTTATTGTTACGTTGTCTGTCATTTTGAGTAACAAATCAAACTTGCATGACTTTGAGTACTTCATAGGGTTCATATGTCGTGTCCCAAAACAGGGGCTAAACTTTTTTTTCCTTTTTGGGGCACGCAACAGCCGCTATGTGGACTATCTATCCCTAGAATGTATCACCCAGTCCTCCAACTCTATTCTAATCAACGTAAGGTTTTATTTGATAGAATCTAAGTTGGATCAGAGAATAAAGCGTTTAACCGAAATAACTTAAAATAAATCTCAAAATGTATTTTAAACAAAGCCAATCCACGTTGATATGAAGTTTTACAAAAATACCCTTAAACAACATGACGTCCGTAGTAGTCATGTATGACTACAATTCCAAAGTGGGTACCAACCAACTACTCAAAAGTTATTCGGAAAAATATCAAACAAAATGGAAAGATAGTTTGAACTGATAATTTAGAGAATTTGACAAAGCAACCGACTTAACAAAATGAGAAAGACCTGAGGATGCCCAATAAGATATTCAAATGCCTTACCCAACTGACTAATCGAGATCGTCAACCGAAAAATGATATGCAAAAGAATATGGAGTAGGAGGTAAGCATCACATACAATCATAGTTTTCCCTGAGGGAACCCTGGCTGGATTTGAAAATAGTAAGTAAATACTTAATAAATATAGCCAGTGTTGAAAATAGTTGAAACGATTTACAAAGAAACCAATATCAAAGTTAATCATTGAAATACACAAAATCCTTGATGATGTGTATGCAATTTCTCAAAACGTTTTTGGGTACTCAAGATATCATTATTTAAAAGTCGATCAGAAATGACCAACTATACTTAGCATGATAATGTTGCGAGAGTATCCAATATCATGGTAGTACCCCTTAAGATGCTAGTCCGTACATACCCCTTTGGAAGTTTAGAGGATCAAAACCTAAGGTTAACATTTTTTGTGACCCTTTACTCTCAGATCACCAACAACAACCAAAATCATGCAATATGGCATACAAAAATGATGCAGAGTTCTCAAGCAACAATATTTAATATTATACATACATGCATAAAAATAGTCCCAACACTCAGAGTGTGAGAATCTCCTAGTAGGTGTCCAAGCTTAACTTTTTTGTACTTCCAGCACCAATGTCCTTAAATCATTTTCTAAGAAACTAGAAATCCAAATCCAACATAATACCGACTTTAGTAAAAGGTAACTTCAACTAAACTTTGGTAGAGTTTCGGTATGACCTTACCTTTCGTTCACGTTTTCCCAGAAAATTCCATAAACTAGTCTACTAAAACTATCTGTATTTTCAAAATTTTGGGTTTCTACTTTAACCCAAATTTATTTTTTATTCTATAAGTTAACCAATTAAAGTCTAAACAACATGACCAGGTCAGTACGGGGGAGACTGGGTCCAATGCTCTTAAGCCGGCTAAGCAACAGAACTCCGTACTAACGTCAACATCATATGGTTTGATTATTTTAATAGGGTGACCTCAATTCATTATTAGATTGATTGATTAACAAGTAATTTAAGTCCAACCAGTTAAGCAAGCAAAGCAAATAATTCCAACTTAACTTCATTTACATGCTTTTTAATAAATCAAATTCTTTTAGGCTATAGCAATTCTATAATCCAGTTTGATTTTTATAATTAATGGATTTTATTTAATCCAACTTAATCAATTAAATTATATAATTTAAATCTTACTTTAAACATAATTAACTAATTTAATAAATCAAACTTAACTAATTAATCATGCATAAAAACCTTAAAGAGAAAGTGAAGATTTAATTATCTGGTTGTAGACCTCCTTAGCTTAATCTCCACACAAAAATTGCTAAAATACGAAATTAAAACCTAACAAGTAACTAAATTAAACTTAAATAATTAAACCAAGCTCAAGATTCTTACCCAAAGATCTTACTCTAGCACGACAGAAATTTGGCAGAGCTTCAAGAAAAAGGCTATTTTTAATTAGAAAAATTAATCACTACTTTTTTAGGGTAATTAATAACTCAACCAAAAATAAATAAAATTTGAAGTAGGGAACTCCTCCAAAAATTGGAACTTGTTCCTTTGGATTTCCTTCACAAAGAAATGATTCCCTAAGAGGAGAAAAAAACTTAGAATGAGGAGCTCTCAACTCACACTAAGAGGTGCAAATAAAATGGTAAAGGGGCTTCTCTGTTTATAGGCACTTGGGGTGAGAAGGGAGCTCTCATTTTTCAATGTGCGATAGGTTTCCATACATAAAATGGGTGAAAAATGAAGGAAAAAGGAAAAATTTGAACCAGGTCAAAGAGGATCGGCGGGTGGATCCAAATTCAGAGGGTAAAAGGACAGGTTGACCTGGTGGGTTGCCCCCCACCTTTTTTTTTTTGAAGGTCCAAATATAATGGCCTTTAATGAGGCTCAATGGTTGAGATTAAAATAAGAATGAGTAATATGGTGTGATGCAGCCCACCTTAATTCTATGCAATCACCTACTAGACTGCTCTGTCAGCACGCCCAGTGAATCAGAATGTGCCACGTGGCACTGGCAGGTAGCATCCACGTCAACTTTTTCCTATTGTTCTACTTTCTTCAAATTAAAAAATTCACCAAAAATACCTCTGAGCTTAATTCCCCGAAAATTCCTACGAACTCGTGAGACTGAGTACTAATTATCTATAACCTCAATTAACGATTTTACTTCCAAATAGTTGATAATAAATCCAACTTTTCCAAAATAAATTCTGAAAATTCAAATAATGGCCTAAAATAATTATTCAACTTTGGAAATTCATAACTTCTTCATTCTAACTCCAATTTCAACGAACCAAACATTGTTACTCTCAGTAAATTGAGCTCTACAGTTATAAGGTCAAGCTTTAGTCACTAGTTTCTCTAAAAAATTCGTCAACTCTAGCAAGGCATAAATTCTAATTTAAACGGAAAACAAAATACTAAAAATTAAGGGGTTTGACATTGTCAAACTTGCCAACGAAGCAAAAGTATTTGCCACAAGATTAGTATTTCTCAGGATATATATGACCAAGTTGAAAGCCTTGAAGGAAGCTGCCAAATGAAGAATATATCTACTAATTGTACAAAGTTGCCAAGGAATTTAGCAATGTACAACTTGAAGTATCCTTCAATTGAAATTCTGAGGTAACCCGCACGAGAGCATTAAGAAGACTAAGAAATCAAAAGTGCCAATTCAATAGCAACTCATATCAATTATCTAACACACAAAGAGGAGTAGATCTGAAAAAAGAAAAAAAAACAAAACAAAACAAAACAAAGATAAGTAGAAGAAGTCGCCCAGTGTATTAGCAAACAAAACATGGTTATGATTTATTTTATGATCTATTGTGATTATATGAAATCAAACAAAATTTGCAAAAGTCTATACACACAAATTTGTCAAACGGTGTGAAAGTCTATCAATAGCTTTATGGAGTTTGTGAAAGAATAAAATTTTTCAAACTCCACAAAAGTCTATCGCTAAAATGTCTGTCAAAGTATAAAAAATCTAAACTGAATATACTCCTCAAAAGGCCTATTTGGTTTACGAAATTGATTTATTAGAAAATCAATTCATATGCAATTTCCAGGAGAAAATGAATGTGAGATTCTTATATTCTTATGTTTGATATTGTTGGAAAAGAAACCCTAAAAAATACCTTTTTCTTTTCCTTCTCATGTGTGATTTGTGCAGCAATAGAAAATAAAGAGTGTTTTTTTTTTTTTATAAGTCCATTTGGACAAAAGTATTGTTTTAAAAAGTCCAATGCGGAAGCCCAATTCCCAACCGGCCCACTTTTTAAAAACCAGACGTTATTGTAGCAGCGTTATCGTAGCGTTCTACATTATCTTTACTTTGCAAAACTTTTAAAAAATGTAACTTATACAAATTTTTCATTTTTTTTGTATAAACACATCAAAAATAGCATAAACGCTTGTTTTTATTTTATTTTTAATATATCTAAAAACTTGTTACTATCAAATAGTAACAATCACCTTATTGTTACTATTACTTAGAATCAAATGCTTACAAACTGAACATACTTAGAATTCAATATCACTATCGGGTAATTGAATATTACATAAAAAAATTTATTTATTTAGTTAATCAAAGGTAGGGTTAAAGCAATTGCTAAAGGCTGATACCAAAGCTTGAAAGCTAGCTAGCTATGTTTCCGAGAATCCCAACTCTCTCGTAAATATCATTGCTTTTCTAATAATGCATATCTGTAGGTATATCTCATCCACGGATTCCCAATTTATCTCACTTAAGGATTCACTCGAAACATGAGTCAATAGATGCAGCGGTGAACTTTTTATCATTGTACATAGTACAGAGAGTTGGTTCCTACTAATTAAGGATCCAACAAGCAATCTTATTGACCCATAACACTACATTGCAACAGCAATAGCCACAAAATTTCTTTTGCCACTTTGCACCAGGTTCGGCTAGAAGGCAAGAGATTTCAATGCCTCGTTATAGAGATGGATTTGGGTTTTAGTATGGACGATTTCCTCATGTAAATCGAGGATTTCTTCTCTTAGTAGGTTGTACAATGGGTCTGTTTTAGGTGTGGTTTGTAAGGTATGTTTGGAGGCTAAGAGATTATGCCTAAGAACAAGGAGGTACCTTTCGTGGTGTCTAAGATGAATTAATAAATCAAATCTTAATAAAACCATAAAACAGATAAACAAACTTACAGTTATAAATGCACTTCAAACTAGTGTAGAAGAACACACTGCAAACTTTGTTGAAGACTGGAAATTTTATAAAGAGTGATTTTTTACAATGAGAGACTGAGGGATAATTTTCGGATGCCTTCCATTGAGGCTTCTCGTTCTTATTTATACATAAAGCTAGCAAGCAAAGGCCAAAAAAAGTAGCCAAAAGAAATTACGGGCCTAAGTAAGTGGCCGACAAAAGTAAAAGTAGAATGAAGATTAGATTCCCACCGAGTGAGAGGCTTCTAGTATCGGCACAAAGAGACAATTGGAGAGCAATCATCTACCCACTAAGTGAGTGGCTTCTAGTGTCGGCACCAAGGATAAAGATTGAGTGGGGAATCTACTTTTGGATATGGTGGAGGTGAGTCACACCTTACTTTAGGTGTCACTTATTTTTGTCAGATATCTTGTAGATATCATCATTCCCAAGGCTCTCCGTGACATAACGGTAGTCTTCATCTAACGAGTGTTGTTCGGGAGTGGAGAAGACATCTTGGATTAATGCTTTTACCATATCTCTGGGAAGATCTTTATTCTTTTCTTTTAGGGTTTGAATCTGCTCCATTATTGAGTCTTTTAGACTCTTTCCTTTTCCCTTATCCTTTCCTTTTGATGGTTTTGGTTGGGTCAAATTAATTAATTTAATTCTAAATTTTGATGGGTGGAAATGGAATATATCGAACTTGTCCCACCACTTCACGCAAATTAACCGAACCAGCATGGGAAGGTGGTTGTCCTCATCCTCATCAGGTCCTGAGATAGAGTAGGTCCACTTGGTGATCCAACAGAGATTATACAATGCATAGAACCATTGACTCATAAGCCATGGCTGCACAGCGTTGGTATTTGCCATAACAAACCTGGTTAAGCACTCCTTCAACTGCTCTGGGAGAATGGAATCAATCGGTCCCCAAATGGAAAACCATGCAATAAACCAGTTTGGGAAGAATGTTGGTTTCTCTAAGGTTTGAAATCTTATAAACTAGGAGTGGGTATAACCTTCATTTTGGATGATTAGGACATGTCTCCAAGCTTCTCAATAGTCCTTGTAAGTGTAGAAAGGAGGGTTAATCTTCTTATTCGTGAAATAAACCCTAGCCATAGGAGAGGAGGCTCTTGTAGAGATCTTCAGGAAGTACTTTAAGGACAACACCTTTAAGATGTATAACTGAGAAAATGAAGGCATTTTAGCCTTCTTGGAGCTAAACTTATGGAATAAGGTGGCAGAACCAGTTTCGAACAGTATAGACTCATACCACGTCCTTTTCTTGGCTCCGTCTTTAGGATCAAGAGGATCCTTGAAATATGAGCTGGCAATCTCTTTAGGTTCCAATGTCTTGAACTCCTCTTCAATAATGCAGATGAAATTATCAAAGGAGTGCTGGAAAGGAGTCCTTTTAGGCTCCTCCTCAGTGGGCTGTCTAAGCCACCGTGTGTTTTCTTGGGCCACGGCCCTTCGCCTTTGTTGCCACTGTGTCTGTGCCTTGTTCATCTTTCTCTTCCTCTTGGTTGCCCCGCAAATATTCTCTAGTTAGAAAATCAGGTAGAGAATTATTCTCTCCTTTTATGAATTCTATTTTGAAGTCAAACGTGGAGAGTATAGCCTGCCATCTAGCGAATATTTTTTTAGACACTAGATTTTTCACATCCTTATTTAGGACGTCTTTGGCTGCCTTGCAGTCAACTCTAACTATAAACTCTTGATTTAAGAGGTCATTTTCAAATTTTGAGACACACAGGACAATGGCTAAGATTTCCTTTTTAATGTTGGAATATTTTTGTTGGGCCTCATTCTAAACTCCTGAGTTGAATCGGACCAACTGTTCATCATTCGAGTTTGGGTGAAGTCAAACACAGAGAGTATGGCTTGCCATCTAGTGAATATTTGTTTGGACGCTAGATTCTTCAGATCCTTATTTAGGACGTCTTTGGCTGCCTTACAGTCAACCCTAACTATGAAATCCTAATTTAGGAGGTCGCCTTCAAACTTTGAGACACACAGGACAATGGCTAAGATTTCCTTTTTAATGGGGGAATATTTTTGTTGGACTTCGTTCCAGACTCCTGAAGTGAAACAGACCAACTGTTCATTATTTGGGTCTGGGCCTTTTTGTTTTAGAATCCCACCATAGCCCAATTCGGAGGCATTTGTTTCCACTATTTTAGTGGACTCGGGCCTTGCTATTGCCAAGCAAGGGAGCTCTTTAGCTCTGGCCTTGAGTCTTTGGACTGCTTTTGTGTGCTGCTCAGTCCACTCTGGGTTTTCTTCTTCAACCTTTGGTACAGCAACCTACTTTCTTGTGCAAGATCCTTGTAAAAGTCAGCAATATAGTTTAGACTTCCAAGGAACCTTTGCAGCTGGGTTTTCTCCTTTAATTCATCAGGAAATTTATCTGCAAAAGCAATCGCCCTATCAATAGGAATGATAGTACCTTGGTGGATATGATGGCCTAGAAACCTGACGCTGGTCTGGAATAGTTTCATCTTTTTAGATGAAATTACCACACCTGCGTTCTCCACAACCCTTAAGAAGACTCTTAAGTGCTTCAGGTGTTGGTCAAAGGTGTTGGAGAAGATCAACACATCATCAATATAAACAATCGCAAACTTGGAGTAGGTGTTGAATACCTTATTCATGATATTTTGAAACTCAGAGGGGGCATTTTTGAGCCCAAATTGCATGACAGTCCATTCGTAGTGCCCAAATACAGTGAACGCTGTCTTGTAGCGTTCTTCCTCTTGAATCTGGATTTGCCAATATCCAGACTTCATATCAAACTTCGAGAATATAGTAGCGTTGTAAAGCCGCCCGAGTAAGTCCTTCTTATTTGGGATTGGATATCTGATCCACCTCAAAGCCTTGTTTAGAGCTTTGTAATTAATTACCAATCCTGGGACTCCTCTTTCGATCTCAGTAGCTTTCATCACATAGAAAGCTGGGCAACTCCATGGAGACTTACTTTCTCTTATCAGCTTTTTTGACAAGAGATCCTGGATTTCTTTCTTGCATGTCTCCATTAACGCACTATTCATCTGGATAGGTCGCGCCTTTGTAGGGATCATTGTGGCCTCATCGAACCCTGATTCATAAGGGAGAGCCACAGAATGTTGCTTTCGATCCTAGAATGCATTTGGGTGGTCAGCGCAGACCTTTTGCAAGAACACCTCTTTTAGATGCCTAATTTTCTTCTGATTTGTTGGCACTTTTAGCGCCTCTTTAGTCCTTTTGTAGCGCAATTCCTCCTTCAAGGAACAAAGGAACTGCTTTTTTCCCTTTAAGAGCTGGATTACTGCTACGTACTTTGCTTGGGGTTTTTGGATAAAGTCAAACACGACTTCTATTCTATCAACCTTAGCCTTCAACCCTTTACTATCCACTTTCAGCGTATTAGTTTGGTAAAGAGTCTGGAGCAAGGTGTTGCCTAGGATGCAAGAATCTTTTAGATCCTTGACAAGGATGAATTGAACTGGTAGGCAAACTCCATTGCTACATACGGCGGCATCTGGTAGCTTATATTGGATTTGCATCCTTCTCCCGTTAGCTGCCCTTAATGTCTAGGTGGTTTTTGTGAAGTACCTCGAAGGTACCAGGCCTTCCTGGTGGTAGTTCAGATTTGCACCTGAATCAATGAGTGCAACAGCTGAGAACTGGAAACTATCCTGGATCTAAATAGTGACCTCTACTAGCCATCGCTGGCCATAAACACGCTCAATATGGGGAATAGATCCCAAAGCATTGACTTCAGGCTCATTAATTACTATCCCCTTAGCCTTAGTTCCTAACTCCTCCCCGGGCTCTTGGAATTGAGCATCGAACTCCATGAGTTCTTTCCATTCCTCTGCATCATTAGCAGGGCTTGCTTCCTGGGCCATTTCCAGAATATTTATTCTGATCTTCAACTCTTTTAGCTCAGTTTTAACTTGCTTGATTTCAGCTTGCAAGTCTTGGATTATTACTTCTTTTTCAAGTTACTTAGCCTGGTCTCGTTCCACTATAGCCTTGTAGCTATATGGGGTTGCTAGCCTTTTAGGCTCTTTTGGAGTCTGGGTCTCCTGAGGCTACTGCTCTTTAAGAGCATTCAAGAAGCTTTCAATGGCTTCTCTTTTTCAAGCCGGATCCTGGATGGCATCAATTAGATCCAGGGTGAGGTTGTCATGTTTTGTAAGGACTCGAACGCACCCGCACTGCTCCTACTCGTTATCCGAAGAGGTTGTTTCCTTTGAGAAACTTTCCTTTGTATCGTTAAGTTCTGCCAGTTCATCTGAAGAGTCATCAGATGCTAGGAACAAGTGGTAAAGCGAAGCTTTTAGCTCCTCACTTATTTCTAGAGCATTGATCTTCTCCTTCATTCGACACTCATTTTTATAGTGTCCTATTTTTCCAGATTTGTAGCAAACTGGTGGCTTCTTGAAGTCTGCCCTTTGTACTTCTTCTTTTCTGGGTATGCCTTGCCTCTTTTAGAGGTTTTCTTTGGGAAGTCTTCCCTTGTTCTGCGATCTTTGTAGTAAGGCTTCTTATAGAAATTGGGTTGGGGTTTGACCTTCTTCTTATGTTTCGCCTTTATTGCTTCTAGGCCAAATTGTTAGCAGAAATCTCCTAACTCCTTCCCCTTCATAGCCCGCTGCTGCTCAATCTGTCTTTTCAACTTCATATCCGTGCATAGTGCTATTCCCTCTGCACATATGTGGCTATTTAGCTCACCAAATGTGACAGTGTTGTAGGGGATTACTCCTCCATAGACTTGTTTTAGTCTACTTCTTACTTTCTCAGCAAACATCGGTGGGAGGCCAAATATGTACTTTTCCTTCCAGAACTCAAAATGGCAGTCATTTCTGATGAAGACCTTAGTCATGAACACATCTTTCTACCACCGGAAATGCGACAAAGTTTTGCGTCTGAGGTTCATAAGGATATCTCTGGTACTTTCCAGGTAGGCCGTTTTGTTGCCAATGAAGTGCCAAAGTAGAGCATAGACCAGTGTATTGACCTGGTCTCCTTCATAGACTACTTCCATCCCGGTATCAACTTTTCTTTCACTTGTCAGGATTTGCTCCTGAAAAGTCTCCGGGAGGTTGTCTTACCAACCTTTGAGTTGGCCTGTGAAACCGGCAATGAGTAGACATGCTCTGTGTCTTTCATCTGAGATAAAACTGCTTGCATCAACATTTGTCTAAACGTTTCTGCAATCTGGTCCTCCGTTTTGCCGTCGATGTTCCACTCCGTAATGGCTCCTCCATCAAAGATTCTTGGCTCTCCATTTTCTTCGTACTGGAGATCCACAGGTGAGGGACGAGGGTAGTAATTCTTTGTTCTTCCCCTTTTGAGTCTGTTGATTCCTTCTTTAGGAACTTCTTCCAGAGAATTTTCTCTGAACGCTTCTTCCAAGCTTTCGATGTTCGAATCTCCTTTAGACAGGACATTAATCGAGTCTTTTCCCAAGGTTAAACTGGAAATTTTGTTCGTCAGCTCTTCTACTAGCTCTGTGCTAGTTCCTCCAAATTTGAACTTTGGGTTCAGCTTTGGTGGTGGCTTGAATACGAGCTTTGATTCCTTCCTTCTTTCTGGTAGTACTGGTGATACCAGTCCTTTTGCTTCTGAGATATTTTGGAAAGGTACAGCCATCCTCTTAGATTCTGGCTGTTTTGTCTCTTTTCCTCCTTTTTCCACCAAGTTTTCCATGGCTTCCTCTATTCTGGTGGTCTGTTCTCCAATTGTCTGGAGGTGGAGGTTTGTATAGTTTTGCTAGGCTGCCATAGCATCCATGACCGATTCTACATCCCTTATGTTGGCCTTGAACAGAATGGCCATTGTTCCACTAAATTCAACCGTTGTTGCTGGGGGATGGACCGCCTTTTCTATCTTCCCATCATTCGTTTTAAAGTTCTTGAGGTTGTTGCTTAAGACACACAGGGAAGCTTTTAGCGTTTCACTGCTGTTTTCTGAGATATACTTATCAAACCAAGAGAAAAATGGAACATTTCTACTAATTTGATACATATATTCCAGATATTTGAGGTGAGTAGTGGCTCTCTCCTCCTGGTTGAAGTTCTCATGGTACCATCTCCTTTTAGGGGCATGGCATGATCGCATGTACTCCTTGGTGAGTAAATCTTTATTTACTCTGAACTCCTTGGCTCGTAAACCGACCCTTCCATGTCTGAAAAGGTTGGTTCTTCCTACCTGTACGCCGGATGAGCAATGGGAATTGATCCTTCCACAGTGTACCTGTCTATGGTCGGACTTTTTGCCCTTTCCTCATACTAGAAGATCCTTCTTGTATCTACACTTCTTCTGGTGTCAGAGGCCCTGGCGCTAGAGCTGGCAAGGCTGATCCGAGCTGATCTGCTAGTTGAGAATCAGATCTCAACTTCTCCATCCTCTCTTTGGATGATCTACTCCAAGTCATGATTTTGTCTTGGCCTTGGAGGTACGGCTGATGGTAAAACCCATTGATCTGGTAGTTGGATTTCATTCCAATCGATGGATTTTGGAATGACCACATTGGCTTTCTTCAGATCTGCCACAAAGAGAGTTGTTTTCCCTCTTGGCTGAAGGCATTTCGCCCTTGGGCTCACCGTCGTCATGACTTTGTAATAAACTCGATAGATCAAGGCCATATTTTCAGAACCTTGGATCATATCGAATCCTTGTGACTGCACATTGAATGATAGAGCCTTTAAGACTCCTGGGTCAGTCAGAGAGACTGAAAAGTTTGGGAAACAGTTGAAGAAGACTGGGCCATCACAGAGTGATGATTCAACTATTCCTAAAAGAGAATCTGTAAACCTGTTGTGCCTTGTATCGCGCACACAAACAAGCACATATGTATTTAGTCCTGTCCTGGTGAGAGGTTTTATTCCCATCTGTACCAATCCAATGTGGAGGTACCTATATTTTCTTGCTACATGTTGCTGTAGCATCTCAGGAGTGAACAGCTGAAAGTCTTCCAGCGTATCCACTATAGACTTCGTTCTTTCACACGTCTTGATGACATAGTCACTCCTCCAATCGAATACACCCTTTTGGTAGACGTCCTTGACCGGCATCTTGGGGATCGTCTACTTGTGTAGCTTTTCCTCGAAGTCATGAAATATCATTTCTTCTGAGACGCCCATGTTGCTGGTAGCACTGGAGTCACCTGAACCGCGAGAGAAAGCACAGCATAGACTAGCCATCTTAGTTTCGCCCTGTAGCTTTGCAGTACACAATAGCACTTTGGGATCAAACGTCCTTCACACGCCCACTCTAGCTTCACAGACTTCTCCCAACTACGTCAAGCTGCAGCAATCATAGTTTCGCCCTAAGAAACAAGAATTGGAAAGAAAGAGGCGAAGAAGCACTCTCTAATGTCTCAATTAGCATGCTAGCACAACGGAACCACTCTGGTTGCGAAGCACGAACGAAAACGTCATTTCGGTGCGCACTCAGTACAATTTGGTCAAAGTTGCACCAACACGTTATCGGTTGACAAGAAAGACATGGGGAAGCACTTTCTCATGCTTGGATGAGCATTGTCGCCTTAAAGAAGCACATTTCGTATTTAGAAGTGACGAAAACATCATTTCGGTGCATACTCAGTCCAGTTTTGTCTAAATTGAATCAAAATGTGCCCGGTTGGCAAGAAAGATATCAAGTAGCACTTTCTCTTGTCTCGATTAGCGTGCTAGCTCTAAAGACCCACTTTAGGTGTTAAGAATGCACGAAACATCATTTGGGTGCATACTCAGTCCAAGTTCGTCCAAATTGACCCAACACTTTCTTGGTTTGCAAGAAAGACATGAGTAAGCGCTATCTCATGTCTCGATATTAGTATGCTAACTCTTAAGAACATCTTTAGGCCCTAAGAATGCACGAAAAATGCCATTTCGCCGCACACTAAGTCCAATTTGATTAAGGTTAAACCAAAACATTCCTCGTTGGGAAGAAAGATAGGGGGAAGCACTTTCTTATGTCTCGGATAGCATTCAAGCCCTAAAGAACCACTTTAGGCGCTAAGAATGCTCAGATATGTCATTTCGGTGCACACCTAGTCTAATTTGGTTGAAGTTGCACGGGAACGTGCTCGGTTGACAAGAAACGCACGGCGAACTACTTTCTCATATTTGGATTAGTGTTCTAGCCCAAATGAACTATCTTACGTGTTAAGAATGCACGAATACGTCATTTCATTGCGCATTGAGTCAAATTTGGCTAACTTCGCAACAAAACATGTTCGGTTGGCAAGAAAGACACAGGGCTCCTCGTTGTCATGCTTGGGTTAGCGTTCCAGCCTTGAAGAAGCACATTTCATGTTAATTAAGGTAGCACAAAAACGCATTTTCAGTGCATGCCCAATCCATTTGGTCCAAATTGCACCAAAACACGCCTGATTGGCAAAAAGAAGCGAGGAAACACTCTCTAATACCTCGATTAGCGTGCTAGCCGTAAGGAACCATTTCCGTTGCGAAGCATGAACGAGAACGTCATTTCTGTGCGCACTCAGTACATTTTAGTCAAAGTTGCACCAAAACGTTATCGGTTGGCAAGAAAGACATGGGGAAGCACTTTCTCATGCTTGGATGAGCATTGTCGCCCTGCAAAAGCATTTTGTGTTTAGAAGTGACGAAAACATCATTTCGCACTATACTCAGTCCTGTTTCGTCTAAATTGAATCAAAACGTGCTCAGTTGGCATGAAAGATAACAAGTAGCACTTTCTCTCTCTCTCCATTAGCATGCCACCCCTAAAGAACCACTTCAGATGTTAAGAATGAACGAAACCTCATTTGGGTGCATACTCAGTCTAAGTTCGTCCAAATTGACCCAACACTTTCTTGGTTTGCAAGAAAGACATGAGTAAGCGCTATCTCATGTCTCGATATTAGTATGCTAACTCTTAAGAACATCTTTAGACCCTAAGAATGCACGAAAAATGCCATTTCGCTGCACACTAAGTCCAATTTGATTAAGGTTAAACCAAAACATTCCTCGTCGGGAAGAAAGACAGAGGGAAGCATTTTCTCGTGCCTCGGATAGCGTTCAAGCCCTAAAGAACCACTTTAAGCACTAAGAACGCTCAGATACATCATTTCGGTGCACACTTAGTCTAATTTAGTTGAAGTAGCACGGGAAAGTGCTCGGTTCACAAGAAACGCACGGGGAACCACTTTCTCATGTTTGGATTAGTGTTCTAGCCCAAATGAACTACCTTAGGTGTGAAGAATGCACGAATAGGTCATTTCATTGCGCATTGAGTCAAATTTGGCTAACTTTGCAACAAAACATGCTCGGTTGGCAAGAAAGACACAGGGATGCACGTTCTCATGCTTGGGTTAGCGTTCTAGCCTTAAAGAAGCACATTTCGCGTTGGGGAAGAGCAAAAACGCGTTTTCAGTGCATACCCAGTCCAACTTGGTCCAAATTGCACAAAAACAGGCCTGATTGGCAAGAAAGAAGCGAGTAAACACTCTCTAATGCCTCGATTAGCGTGCTAGCCCTAAGGAACCATTTCGGTGCGCACTCGGTACAATTTGGTCAATGTTGCACTAAAACGTTATTGGTTGACAAGAAAGACATGGGGAAGCACTTTCTCGTGCTTGGATGAGCATTGTCGCCCTACAGAAACACATTTCGCGTTTAGAAGTGACGAAAATATCATTTCGATGAAAACTCAATCCAGTTTCGTCTAAATTGAATCAAAACGTGCCCGGTTGGCAAGAAAGACATCAAGTAGTACTTTCTCTTGTCTAGATTAGCGTGCCAACCCTAAAGAACCACTTTTGGTGTTAAGAATGCACAAAACATCATTTGGGTGCATACTCAGCCCAAGTTTGTCGAAATTTACCCAACACTTTCTTGGTTTGCAAGAAAGACATGAGGAAGCACTATCTCATGTCTCAATATTAGCGTGCTAGCTCTTAAGAACATCTTTAGGCCCTAAGAATGCACGAAAACGCCATTTCGGTTCACACTAAATCCAATTTGATTAAGGTTAAACCAAAACATTCCTCGTTGGGAAGAAAGACCGGGGGAAGCAGTTTCTCCTGTCTCGGATAGCATTAATTCAAGCCATAAAGAACCACTTTAGGCGCTAAGAATGCTCAGATACGTCATTTCGGTGCACACTTAGTCTAATTTGGTTGAAGTTGCATGGAAACGTGCTCGATCGACAAGAAACGTACGGGGAACCACTTTCTCAAGCATGGATTAGCATTCTAGCTTTAAAAAAGCATATTTCGCATTAGGGAAGATCAAAAACGCCTTTTCGGTGCATACCCAGTCGAACTTGGTCCAAATTGCACAAAAACACGCCGATTGGCAAGAAAGAAGCGAGGGAACACTCTCTAACGCCTTGATTAGCGTCCTAGCCCTAAGGAACCACTTTGGTTGAGAAGCACGAACGAGAACGTCATTTTGGTGCGCACTCGGTACAATTTCATCAAAGTCGCACCAAAACATTATCAATTGACAAGAAAGACATGGGGAAGCACTTTCTCATGCTTGGATGAGCATTGTTGCCCTAAAGAAGCATAGTTCGTGTTTAGAAGTAACGAAAACATCATTTCGATGCATGCTCAGTCCACTTTCGTCTAAATTGAATTCAAATGTGCCCGATTGGCAAGAAAGACATAAAGTAGCACACTCCCTAATCTCGATTGGCGTGCCAGCCCTGAAGAGCCACTTTAGGCATTAAGAATGGACGAAAACATCATTTGGGTGCAAACTCGGTCCAAGTTAGTCGAAATTGACCCAACACTTTCTTGGTTTGCATGAAAGGCATGAGGAAGCGCTGTGTCATGTCTCAATATTAGCGTGCTAACTCTTACGAACATCTTTAGGCCCTAAGAATGAACGAAAATGACATTTCAGTGCACACTCAGTCCAATTTGATTAAGGTTAAGCAAAAACATTCCTGGTTGGCAAGGAAGACATAAAGTAGCACACTCCCTAATCTCGATTGGCGTGCCAGCCCTGAAGAGCCACTTTAGGCATTAAGAATGGACGAAAACATCATTTGGGTGCAAACTCGGTCCAAGTTAGTCGAAATTGACCCAACACTTTCTTGGTTTGCATGAAAGGCATGAGGAAGCGCTGTGTCATGTCTCAATATTAGCGTGCTAACTCTTACGAACATCTTTAGGCCCTAAGAATGAACGAAAATGACATTTCAGTGCACACTCAGTCCAATTTGATTAAGGTTAAGCAAAAACATTCCTGGTTGGCAAGGAAGACATGGGGAAGCACCTTCTCGTGTCTCGGTTAGCGTTCAAGCCCTAAAGAACCACTTTACGCGCTAAGAATGAACGGATACGTCATTTCGGTGCACAATTAGTCCAATTTGGTTGAAGTTGCACTGGAATGTGATCGGTTGGCGAGAAACACACGAGGAACCAATTACTCATGTTTGGATTAGTGTTCTAGCCCAAATGCACTACCTTAGGTGTTAAGAATGCACGAATACGTCATTTAAGTGCGCATTGAGTCAAATTTCGCTAACGTTGCAGCAAAACGTGCTCGGTTAGCAAGAAAGACACAGGGATGCACGTTGTCATGCTTGGGTTAGCGTTCTAGCCTTGAAGAAGCACATTTCGTGTTAGGGAAGAACAAAAACACCTTTTCGGTGCATACCAGTCCAACTTGGTCCAAATTGCACAAAAACGCGCCCGATTGGCAAGAAAGAAGCGAGGAGACACTCTCGAACGCCTCGATTAGCGTGCTAGCCCTAAGGAACCACTTTGGTTGTGAAGGATGAACGAGAACGTCATTTCGGTGCATACTCAGTCCAATTTCGTCAAAGTTGCACCAAAACATTATTAGTTGACAAGAAAGACCTGGGGAAGCACTTTCTCATGCTTGGATGACCACTGTCGCCCTAAAGAAGCACAATTCATGTTTAGAAGTAACGAAAACATCATTTCAGTGCATGCTCAGTCCTCCTTCGTCTAAATTGAATCAAAACGTCCCCGATTGGCAAGAAAGACATCAAGTAGCACTTTCTCTTGTCTCGATTAGTGTGCCAGCCTTGAAGAACCACTTGAGGTGTTAAGAATGCAAGAAACATCATTTGGGTGCACACTCGGTCCAAGTTCGTCCAAATTGACCCAATACTTTCTTGGTTTGCAAGGAAGACATGAGGAAGCGCAGTGTCATGTCTCAATATTAGCGTGCTAACTCTAAAGAACATCTTTAGGCCCTAAGAATGTACAAAAATGACATTTCGGTGCACACTAGGTCCAATTTGATTAAGGTTATGCAAAAACATTCTTGGTTGGTAAGAAAGACATGGCGAAGCACTTTCTTGTGTTTCGATTGGCGTTCAAGCCCTAAAGAACCACTTTAGGTGCTCAGAATGCACGGATACGTCATTTCGGTGCACACTTAGTCCATTTCGGGAACCACTTTCTCATATTTGGATTAGTGTTCTAGCCCAAATGAACTACCTTAGGTGTTAAGAATGCACGAATACGTCATTTAAGCGCGCATTGAGTAAAGTTTGGCCAACGTTGCAACAAAACGTGCTTGGTTGGCAAGAAAGACACAAGGATGCACATTGCCATGCTTGGGTTAGCGTTCTAGCCTTGAAGAAGCAGATTTCATGTTAGGGTAGAACAAAAATGCCTTTTCGGTGCATACCCGATCCATTTGGTCCAAATTGCACCGAAACGCACGCGATTGGCAAGAATGAGGTGAAGAAGCACTCTCTAATGTCTCAATTAGCATGGTAGCCATGAGGAACCACTTTGGTTGCAAAGCATGAATGACAATGGCATTTTGGTGCGCACTCGGTACAATTTAGTCTGAGTTGCACCAAAACGTTATCGGTTGACAATAAAGACATGGGGAAGCACTTTCTCATGCTTGGATGAGCATTGCCGCCTAAAGAAGCACATTTCGTGTCTAGAAGTGAAGAAAACATCATTTCGGTGCATACACAGTCCAGTTTCATCCAAATTGAATCAAAACGTTCCTGGTTGGCAAGAAAGACATCAAGTAGCACTTTCTCTTATGTCGATTAGCGTACCAGCCCTAAAGAGCCACTTTAGGTGTGAAGAATGCACGAAACATCATTTGGGAGCACACTTGGTCCAAGTTCGTCCAAATTGACCCAACACTTTCTTGGTTTGCAAGAAGGACATGAGTAAGCGCTATCTCATGTCTCGATATTAGCGTGCTAACCCTTAAGAATATTGTTAGGCCTTAAGAATGCATGAAAATGCCATTTCGGTATACACTAAGTCCAATTTGATTAGGGTTAAACCAAAACATTCCTCGTTGGGAAGAAAGACAGGGGGAAGCACTTTCTCATGTCTCAGATAGCGTTCAAGCCCTAAAGAACCACTTTAGGCGCCAAGAATGCTCAGATTCGTAATTTCGAGCACACTTAGTCTAATTTGGTTGAAGTTGCACGGGAACATGGTAGGTTGACAAGAAACGGACGGGGAACCACTTTCTCATGTTTGGATCAGTGTTCTAGCCCAAATGAACTACCTTAGGTGTTAAGAATGCACGAATACGTCATTTCACTGCGCAATGAGTTAAATTTGGCTAACTTTGCCACAAAACGTGCTCGGCTAGCAAGAAAGACACAGGGATGCACGTTCTCATGCTTTGGTTAGCGTTCTAGGCTTAAAGAAGCACATTTCACGTTAGGGAAGAACAACAATGCCTTTTCGGTGGATACCCAGTCCAACTTAGTCCATATTACACAAAAACACGCCCGATTGGCAAAAAAGAAGTGAGGAAACACTCTCCAATGCCTCGATTAGCGTGCTAGCCCAAAGGAACGACATTGGTTACGAAACATGAATGAGAACGTCATTTCGGTGCACACTGGGTACAATTTGGTCAAAGTTGCACCAAAACATTATCAGTTGACAAGAAAGACATTGGGAAGGACAATCTCATGCTTGGATGGGCATTGTTGGCCTATCGAAGCACACTTCATGTTTCGAAGTAACGAAAACATCAATTCGGTGCATGCTCAGTCCAGTTTCGTCTAAATTGAATCAAAACGTGCCCGGTTGGCAAGAAAGACATCAAATAGCACTTTCTATTATGTCAATTAGCGTGCCAGCCCTAAAGAACCACTCTAGGTGTTAAGAATGCACGAAACATCATTTGGGTGCATACTCGGTCCCAGTTCGTCCAAATTGACCCAACGCTTTCTTGGTTTGCAAGAAAGACATGAGTAAGCACTGTCTCATGTCTCGATATTAGCGTGCTAACTCTGAAGAACATCGTTAGGCCCTAAGAATGCACGAAAACGCCATTTTGGTGCACACTAAGTCCAATTTGATTAAGGTTAAACCAAAACATTCCTTGTTGGGAAAAAAGACAAGGGGAAGCACTTTTTCGTTTCTCGGATAGCGTTCAAGCCCTAAAGAACCACATTAGGCGCCAAGAATGCTCAGATACGTCATTTCGGTGCACACTTAGTCTAATTTGGTTGAAGTTGCACGGAACGTGCTCGGTTAACAAGAAACGCACGGGGAAGCACTTTCTCATGTTTGGATTACTGTTTTAGCCCAAATGAACTACCTTAGGTGTTAAGAATATACGAATACGTGATTTCATTGTGCATTGAGTCAAATTTGGCTAACTTTGCAACAACACGTGCTCGGCTAGCAAGAAAGACACAGGGATGCACGTTCTCATACTTGGGTTAGCGTTTTAGCCTTAAAGAAGCACATTTCGCGTTAGGGAAGAATAAAAACGCCTTTTAGATTCATACCCAGTCAACCTTGGTCCAAATTGCACAAAAAGACGCCCGATTGGCAAGAAAGAAACCAGGAAACACTCTCTAATGCCTCGATTAGCGTGGTATTCCTAAGGAACCACTTTGGTTGTGAAGCATGAATGAGAACGTCATTTCGGTGCGCACTCGGTACAATTTTGTCAAAGTTGCGCCAAGACATTATCCGTTCACAAGAAAGACATGAGGTAGCACTTTCTCATGCTTGGATGAGCATTGTCGTCCTAAAGAAGCACATTTCGTGTTTAGAAGTAATGAAAACATCATTTCGGCGCATGCTCTCTCCACTTTCGTCTAAATTGAATCAAAACATGCCCGATCGGCAAGAAAGACATCAAGTAGCACTTTTTCTTATCTCAATTAGCGTGCCAGCCCTAAAGAACCACTTTAGGCGTTAATAATGGACGAAAACATCATTTGGGTAAATACTTGGTCCAAGTTAGTCGAAATTGACCCAACACTTCCTTGGTTTGCAAGAAAGACAAGAGGAAGCGCTGTGTCATGTCTCGATATTAGCGTGCTAACTCTTAAGAACATCTTTAGGCCCTAAGAATGTACGAAAAGGACATTTCGGTGCACACTAAGTCCAATTTGATTAAGGTTAAGCAAACAAATTCCTGGTTGCCATGAAAGACATGGGGAAGCACTTCCTCGTGTGTCAATTAGTGATCAAGCCCCAAAGAACCACTTTAGGTGGTAAGAATGCACTTATACGTCATCTCGATGCACACTTAGTCCAATTTGGTTCAAGTTGCACGGGAACATGCTCGGTTGGCAAGAAAAACACGGGGAACCACTTTCTCATGTTTGGATTAGTGTTCTAGCCCAAATGAACTATCTTACGTGTTAAGAATGCACGAATACGTCATTTCATTGCGCATTGAGTCAAATTTGGCTAACTTCGCAACAAAACGTGTTCGGTTGGCAAGAAAGACACAGGGCTCCTCGTTGTCATGCTTGGGTTAGCGTTCCAGCCTTGAAGAAGCACATTTCATGTTAATTAAGGTAGCACAAAAACGCATTTTCAGTGCATGCCCAATCCATTTGGTCCAAATTGCACCAAAACACGCCTGATTGGCAAAAAGAAGCGAGGAAACACTCTCTAATACCTCGATTAGCGTGCTAGCCGTAAGGAACCATTTTGGTTGCGAAGCATGAACGAGAACGTCATTTCTGTGCGCACTCAGTACATTTTAGTCAAAGTTGCACCAAAACGTTATCGGTTGGCAAGAAAGACATGGGGAAGCACTTTCTCATGCTTGGATGAGCATTGTCGCCCTACAAAAGCATTTTGTGTTTAGAAGTGACGAAAACATCATTTCGCACTATACTCAGTCCTGTTTCGTCTAAATTGAATCAAAACATGCTCAGTTGGCATGAAAGATAACAAGTAGCACTTTCTCTCTCTCCATTAGCATGCCAGCCCTAAAGAACCACTTCCGATGTTAAGAATGCACGAAACCTCATTTGGGTGCATACTCAGTCCAAGTTCGTCCAAATTGACCCAACATTTCTTGGTTTGCAAGAAAGACATGAGTAAGCGCTATCTCATGTCTCGATATTAGTATGCTAACTCTTACGAACATCTTTAGACCCTAAGAATGCACGAAAAATGCCATTTCACTGCACACTAAGTCCAATTTGATTAAGGTTAAACCAAAACATTCCTCGTTGGGAAGAAAGACAGAGGGAAGCATTTTCTCGTGCCTCGGATAGCGTTCAAGCCCTAAAGAACCACTTTAAGCACTAAGAACGCTCAGATACATCATTTCGGTGCACACTTAGTCTAATTTAGTTGAAGTAGCACGGGAAAGTGCTGGGTTCACAAGAAACGCACGAGGAACTACTTTCACATGTTTGGATTAGTGTTCTAGCCCAAATGAACTACCTTAGGTGTTAAGAATGCACGAATACGTCATTCAAGTGCGCATTGAGTCAAATTTGGCTAATGTTGTAGCAAAACGTGCTCGGTTGGCAAGAAAGACACAGGGATGCAGTTGTGATACTTGGGTAAGCGCTGTAGCCTTGAAGAAGTACATTTCGTGTTAGGGTAGAACAAAAACGCCTTTCCGGTGCATACCCGATCCATTTGGTACAAATTGCACCAAAACGCACCCGATTGGCAAGAAAGAGGCGAAGAAGCACTCTCTAATGTCTCAATTAGCATGCTAGCCCTGAGGAACAACTTTGGTTGCAAAGCATGAATGAAACGTCATTTCGGTGCGCACTCGGTGCAATTTGGTCAGAGTTGCACCAAAACGTTATCAGTTGACAAGAAAGACATGGGGAAGAACTTTCTCATGCTTGGATGAGCATTGTCGCCCAAAAGAAGCACATTTCGTGTTTAGAAGTGATGAAAAAATCATTTCGCTGCATACTCAGTCCAGCTTCATCTAAATTGAATCAAAACGCGCCTGGTTAGCAAGAAAGACATCAAGTAGCACTTTCTCTTGTCTCGATTAGCGTGCCAGTCCTAAAGAACCACTCTAAGTGTTAAGAATGCACGAAACATAATTTGGGTGCATACTCGGTCCAATTTTGTCCTAATTGACCCAACATTTTCTTGGCTTGCAAGAAAGACATGAGTAAGCGCTATCTCATGCCTCGATATTTGCGTGCTAACTCTTAAGAACATCGTTAGACCCTAAGAATGCACGAAACCACCATTTGGGTGCACACTAAGTCCAATTTGATTAAGGTTAAACCAAAACATTCCTCGTTGGGAAGAAAGACAGTGGGAAGCGCTTTCTCGTGTCTCGGATAGCGTTCAAGCCCTAAAGAACTACTTTAGGTGCCAAGAATGCTCAGATACGTAATTTCGGTGCACACTTAGTCTAATTTGGTTGAAGTTGCACGGGAACGTGCTCGGTTAAAAAGAAACGCACGAGGAACCAATTTCTCATGTTTGGATTAGTGTTCTAGCCCAAATGCACTACCCTAGGTGTTAAGAATGCACGAATACGTCATTTAAGTGCACATTGAGTCAAATTTCGCTAATGTTGCAGCAAAACGTGCTCGGTTAGCAAGAAAGACACAGGGATGCACGTTGTCATGCTTGGGTTAGCGTTCTAGCCTTGAAGAAGCACATTTCATGTTAGGGAAGAACAAAAACACCTTTTCGGTGCATACCCAGTCCAACTTGGTCCAAATTGCACAAAAACGCGCCCGATTGGCAAGAAAGAATTGAGGAGACACTCTCTAACGCCTCGATTAGCGTGCTAGCCCTAAGGAACCACTTTGGTTGCGAAGGATGAACGAGCACGTCATTTCGGTGCGTACTCAGTACAATTTCGTCAAAGTTGCACCAAACATTATCAGTTGACAAGAAAGACCTGGGGAAGCCCTTTCTCATGCTTGGATGAGCATTGTTGCCCTAAAGAAGCACATTTCATGTTTAGAAGTAACGAAAACATCATTTCGATGCCTACTCAGTCCACTTTTGTCTAAATTGAATTAAAACGTGCCATGTTGGCAAGAAACACATCAAGTCACACTTTCTCTTATCTCGATTAGCGTGGCAGCCGTAAAGAACCAGTTTAGGCGTTAAAAATGGACGAAACATCATTTGGGTGCATACGCGGTCCAAGTTAGTCGAAATTGACCCAACACTTTCTTGGTTTGCAAGAAAGACATGAGGAAGCGTTGTGTGATGTCTCAATATTAGCGTGCTAACTCTTAAGAACATCTTTAGGCCCTAAGAATGAACGGAAATGACATTTCGGTGCACACTAAGTCCAATTTGATTAAGGTTAAGAAACAACATTCGTGGTTGGCAAGAAAGACATGGGGGAGCACCTTCTCGTATCTCGGTTAGCGTTCAAGCCCTAAATAACCACTTTAGGCGCTAAGAATGCACGGATACGTCATTTCGATGCACACTTAGTCAAATTTGATTGAAGTTGCACAGGAATGTGCTCGGTTGACAGGAAAGCCACGAGGAACCAATTTCTCATGTTTGGATTAGTGTTCTAGCCCAAATGAACTACCTTAGGTGTTAAGAATGCACGAATACCTCATTTCATTGCGCATTGAGTCAAATTTGGCTAACTTTGCAACAAAACGTGCTCGGCTGGCAAGAAAGACAGAGGGATGCACGTTCTCACGCTTGGGTTAGCGTTCTAGCCTTAAAGAAGAACATTTCGCGTTAGGGAAGAACAAAAACGCCTTTTTGGTGCATACCCAGTCCAACTTGGCAGGTAAGAAGCGAGGAAACACTCTCTAATGCCTCGATTAGTGTGCCAGCCCTAAGGAACCACTTTGGTTGCGAAGCATGAACGAGAACGTCATTTCAGTGCGCACTGGGTATAATTTGGTCAAAGTTGCACCAAAACATTATTAGTTGACATGAAAGACATGAGGAAGCACTTTCTAATGCTTGGATGAGCATTTTCGCCCTAAAGAAGCACAATTCATGTTTAGAAGTAACGATAACATCATTTCGGTGCATGCTCAGTCCACTTTCGTCTAAATTGAATCAGAACGTGCCCGATTGGCAAGAAAGACATCAAGTAGCACTTTCTCTTGTCTCGATTAGCGTGCCAGCCCTAAAGAACCACTTTAGGTGTTAAGAATGCACGAAACATCATTTGGGTGCACACTCGGTCCAAGTTCGTCCAAATTGACCCAATACTTCCTTGGTTTGCAAGAAAGACATGAGGAAGCGCAGTGTCACGTCTCAATATTAGCGTGCTAACTCTTAAGAACATCTTTAGGCCCTAAGAATGTACGAAAACGACATTTCGGTGCACACTAAGTCTAATTTGATTAAGATTATGCAAAAACATTCTTGGTTGGCAAGAAAGACATGGCGAAGCACTTTCTTGTGTTTCGGTTGGCGTTCAAGCCCTAAAGAAACACTTTAGGCGCTCAGAATGCACGGATACGTCATTTCGGTGCACACTTAGTCCAATTTGGTTGAAGTTGCACTGGAACATGCTCGATTGACAAGAAATACATGGGGAACCACTTTCTCATGTTTGGATTAGTGTTCTAGCCCAAATGAACCACCTTAGGTGTTAAGAATGCACGAATACGTCATTTAAGCGCGCATTGAGTCAAATTTAGCCAACGTTGCAACAAAACGTGCTTGGTTTGCAAGAAAGACACAGGGATGCACATTGCCATGCTTGGGTTAGCGTTCTAGCCTTGAAGAAGCAGATTTCACATTTGGTCCAAGTTGCACCGAAACGCACGCGATTGGCAAGAATGAGGTGAAGAAGCACTCTCTAATGTCTCAATTAGCATGGTAGCCCTGAGGAACCACTTTGGTTGCAAAGCATGAATGACAATGGCATTTTGGTGCGCACTCGGTACAATTTAGTCTGAGTTGCACGAAAACGTTATCGGTTGACAATAAAGACGTGGGGAAGCACTTTCTCATGCTTGGATGAGCATTGCCGCCTAAAGAAGCACATTACGCGTTTAGAAGTGAAGAAAACATCATTTCGGTGCATACGCAGTCCAGTTTCGTCCAAATTGAATCAAAATGTGCCTGGTTGGCAAGAAAGACAACAAGTAGCACTTTATCTGATCTCGATTAGCGTGCCAGCCCTAAAGAGCCACTTTAGGTGTGAAGAATGCACGAAACATCATTTGGGAGCACACTTGGTCCAAGTTCGTCCAAATTGACCCAACACTTTCTTGGTTTGCAAGAAGGACATGAGTAAGCGCTATCTCATGTCTCGATATTAGCGTGCTAACTCTTAATAATATCGTTAGGCCTTAAGAATGCACGAAATTGCCATTTCGGTACACACTAAGTCCAATTTGATTAGGGTTAAACCAAAACATTCCTCGTTGGGAAGAAAGACAGGGGGAAGCACTTTCTCATGTCTCGGATAGCGTTCAAGCCCTAAAGAACCACTTTAGGCGCCAAGAATGCTCAGATACGTAATTTCGCGCACACTTAGTCTAATTTGGTTGAAGTTGCACGGGAACATGGTAGGTTGACAAGAAATGCACGAGGAACCATTTTCTCATGTTTGGATCAGTGTTCTAGCCCACAGGAACTACCTTAGGTGTTAAGAATGCACGAATACGTCATTTCATTGCGCAATGAGTTAAATTTGCCTAACTTTGCAACAAAACGTGCTCGGCTAGCAAGAAAGACACAGGGATGCACGTTCTCATGCTTTGGTTAGCATTCTAGGCTTAAAGAAGCACATTTCACGTTAGGGAAGAACAATAATGCCTTTTCGGTGGACACCCAGCCCAACTTGGTCCATATTACACAAAACACGCCCGATTGGCAAAAAAGAAGTGAGGAAACACTTTAATGCCTCGATTAGCATGCTAGCCCAAAGGAACGCCATTGGTTACGAAACATGAATGAGAACATCATTTCGGTGCGCACTCGGTACAATTTGGTCAAAGTTGCACCAAAACATTATCAGTTGACAAGAAAGACATTGGGAAGGACAATCTCATGCTTGGATGGGCATTGTTGCCCTAACGAAGCACACTTCGTGTTTCGAAGTAACGAAAACATCATTTCGGTGCATGCTCAGTCCAGTTTCGTCTAGATTGAATCAAAACGTGCCTGGTTGGCAAGAAAGATATCAAGTAGCACTTTCTATTACGTCGATTAGTGTGCCAGCCCTAAAGAACCACTCTAGGTGTTAAGAATGTACGAAACATCATTTGGGTGCATACTCGGTCCAAGTTCGACCAAATTGACCCAACGCTTTCTTGGTTTGCAAGAAAGACATGAGTAAGCGCTGTCTCATGTCTCGGTATTAGCATGCTAACTCTAAAGAACATCGTAAGGC
>QANT01008200.1:0-38901 GCA_003254885.1 Purshia tridentata | reverse complement strand
TATTTGAAAACATTCTAAAAAATTTAATTAAATTAAAACACTGGGAAATGAACTTTAAAATTATTTATTTAGTTATAATTCTATTGAGACTAATTGAATTTGTTGTGGAGTGAAAAAGCTGACGCGTGGCGTGCTTTCTTTTCCGGTCACCGATGAAAAAGCAAAAGTTTGGAAGAGAGAGACAGAGAAGAAAGGGATTTCTACTTTCTACATTTATTACCAACACGTATGGCCTTGTCTCTTTCTCGGCCTTCTGGAATCTCAATTATGCCCCTACTAAAATAATTACCCATCAAAAAATAATATAAATTAATAATTACTCACTGTAGTCTGTAACTCACACACCTGGTTCAAATAGCATTTTACTGTTTCATCCTTATATATATCCACGTGGCAATGGCAATGCCCAATACTAAGACAATAATACAACACAAAACTATGAACATAGCCTATGGTGAGCAAATTTGATTTTTTTCTATTATTATGATTTGAATTTGATATGAAGTTAATAGTTAATTGTCATAAACTCAAAATACATTGTCCGCTAATATATATTATTAGCATATTACACAAGTGTCAAATATAGAAACTCAATTTCTACGTGACAAATTTGATCTCGTAACTAATATATTCATAATTTGTAATTTATTATATGAAGAAAACATTATTTAGTTATTTTTTATTCATTTGATTTCGTATGTAGAGCTTTTCCTTTTCAATTAACGAATATTTAGATTGAATTTATATTTTAAAAAAATGTATAAATAAGACTTTAGTTTACAATTAACGAATATTTAGATTGAATTTATATTTTAAAAAAATGTATAAATAAGACTTTAATTTACAATTAACTCAGAATAAGATGGTTTTAGTCTTAAAAGTATTTATAATTTACGAGATATATATATGTCAAGATTCATATTACAAAATTAGAAAATAGGTTAGACAAACAAATAGTATTAAACACAAATTAAGATAGGATATAATATAACACGAGTACAAATTATAATGATTTTTAACTTACACTACACGTTTATAAATGATGACTCATATAAGTCAATATATAAAAAAATATAATTAAGTTAAATTAGAGTTTACTAGTAGTAGTCGACAGTCGAAACAAATTACTAAAATTATCATATATATTAATTGTTAGACTCTTTAATTTAACTTGGACCTCACAAGACATGAAACAAGAGTATTACAAGAATGTTGACAAAGCTTCAGCATCAAATTTCAAAGGTCAAAAAAGATATACATGCATTTGTCTATTAGACTGTAGCTTGGACTATATATATCTCTCTATGCAAGGAATTCAACATGAGAGATTGACTTTTGAACAATTCGATCATGATCAAGTAGCTTATGGTTCATTCATTCACTTCCTACATTCAAAATTATCCTTCACGGTTTAAGTCCCATCATTATATTATCCATCACATTTGCATTAATTATGGACATGCTTATGTTTTAAAGATTCTAAGTCTCAATTGAATTTTATTTTATGGAAACCCCTTTGAAAATAATATTAACTAGATATGTCAAATTCATGAAGTCTTATTCGTGATGTGATATAATTAAGATAGATGATGATTTTATATTTTGAAAATAATATGATATGTTTCATGACGTGTTATAGACGATGATTTGATATTTTTAAAATAATATTAATAAATTAATATACACGTGTTATAATATTTGTGAATTAATCATTCAAAAACTTTTTCCTTTTATTGGCATACCATTAATTATTGAAATCATAATGTATAAAGAAAATATGAGGGTAAAATGATCGACATGAAAATATCTCTCTTTCAAAATAAAGGGAAGGTCTAGTTCAACTAAACTGAAGGCAAGAGGCTTAGAAAATGAAGGTTACGCAATGTGTAATCTACAAAATTTTATTTAATTATTGAACGTCAAAATAAATATTTAACTAACAGACAATAATTGCACATGCATTTGAACACCTCAATGAAGAGAAATGTAAGCACTTCGATCACTATCAATTTGTGTTTCGAAAAGAGGTCCATTTTTTGAGGCATATGTATATATACATGTTGAGTTTTCATTGTCTAGCTGCTGGTGTTGGAGTATGACTGTATGAAGATCTTCAGGCATGCATGGATGATAGATATACTTATTTTCCTTGATATGTACATGTTGATCGAGATCGAATTAACCAAAATCAGATGGACTAAACCCTTAATAAAAGCCATAAATTTTTTTTGTATTTTTTCCTCCATCAACTTAAAATTTAAGATAAATATTTAATATAGTATCAGGGTTATTTTTCTTTTCATATTTATTTTTGGGTTGTGCTTTGTATTCTTATTATTTTGTTGTCATTGACAAATGGTCAAGTTTATCTACATTGCAGTATATATATATAGGACACTAGCTAGGGAGCTGGTTGGGAATATATTGAAGTGCTGGAACATTTCATTCATGTATGCTTCACTTTGGGATTGCCTCCCACCCATTTGAAGTGAAAGAATATATTCTTGATTTATTCATGAATCCATGGTACTTTTCACAGAATTTATTACTGATCAATTAATAAAGGAGAATGACATATATGATAATGCATTTATTACCATTTTGAGTCATTGAGATTAATAGAGCTGACACTACAAAATGCAAAGTTCATGAATTGAATTTAAATAAGAAAATTAAATTCCAGTAAGTAGTAAATATAACTGGTAGAAAATTAAATTAAGTGGAGGGACCCCAACTAATGAACATGGCCTGCAAGCAATAGTGCATTGGTGCCCCAACACATTTATATTCTTGCTAGTGCAAGAAGAGAGGGATATGAAATTAGCTTACAAATATATCTTAAGTACGGATGACATTAGTATTCTTAATTAGCAGTTTTTCAAGGAGAAATGTTAACAAACTAAACCCTTTCTTCTTTCCATTAAAGACTTTTTGACTATTAATTTTTAGAGTACGTTTTGAAGATGTTACCCGTAATTGGTGTTAGAATTCTCTTCACAATGTCTTTGATCTTTGTTAAATGGTATTCGAAGGAGCTAGATTCGAACACTACTTGAAGATATTTGAGCACTATTCGATGATTATATTTTTAAAACTTAAAAAAAAAAGAGCTAAATATTTTTCAAAAATACAAATACCTCCTTGGTTTTGTCTCTAGCTAGCTAGCAAGCATTGATCTTTTTCTCACACATTCACACTTAAGCATGCATGATAGCATAATAATTTCTTCCACTTGAAAAAGGGTTTAGATGAACCTCGTCACACTCTTAAACACTTTTTTTCCACTTTTAGGACAAAGCTAGCTAGCTCTTCTTAGATGATCACTTTCTATCGTCCTACTCTTCTTTGCCTCATCAGTTTGAATTAAAACTTCCTTTCCTCACCTTTCTAAATGATATATATTTCACCTCATCAGCATCATTATCAAAAGGTGTTGCTTTGTAGTCGGTTCCTTCATAGGGGAAAAAGCCTTTTTTCCCACTACAACCCCATGCCTTTTCAATCCCTCCCCACCCCACCAATAATAGAGAAACCCTCTTTCTCTTTCTTTTTTTTTTCTTTTTTTCCTTCATTTTTCTCTCCAAGTATTGGTAGGTAGATTGACCAATATGACACCATTTCTAAGGATCTTCCAAGCCTCCCCTCTCATCATTTGTTTCAACGGTTAAATCAATTAAGTTTTGTTTAATTTTACAATCTGATAACATATAACATGTCAAACTGTTCATTAAATCATTTCTTTGTCAAATCCCTTCATCACAAATTCAAATAAATTCCAATTATCAATCAAGTGTAAGGATGGATGATAATCATGTTCATAAAAGTTTTCCCCGAAGGCTAATTGATGGAATATTATGAGACAAAAGGGCCCACAACTCTTTTCACTAGTGCAAGGGAAACCCCACCTTAGCTTTATTAATTTCTTTCAAATATAGAAATATGAGTGAGATAATCATGTCACCAAGGTCAAACTTCAAGCAAACACATAGCAACAAATCATTCACAGCTGGGATGAATTGTGAATTGAGAGTCCTCTCTCTCTCTCTCTCTCTAGAAGGTTTTTGGTAGCTTCTTGCACTCAAAGCAAGTAAGACTTTTGAAGCCCCCTCTCTCCTTTTTCCATCCATCTTTTCACTTTTTAGTTGTTTTTTTTTGGGGTAAGAATCCCTCTTTTTAGTTTAGAATAAAGGGAAAGTGGCCTTGCTTTTTTCTGTTTTTCATGAGAAATGAATTCCATCGGTAGGAGAAGCATAGAATAAAGGGAAAGTGGCCTTGCTTTTTTCTGTTGTTCATGAGAAATGAATTCCATCGGTAGGAGAAGCACCAATCAAGCAAAAGATGACCATTGGTTCCCCACTTTTACAATTGTACTATCATCTATTTTCAAAAAGGAACTACAGCAAAAGTTTAAACTTGTGATGTTTTCTTTCTTGTTTGCAATTTAAAGTGTGATTTTTTTTTTTGAATCAACATTAAACGGTAAATAAATATATATCATTTGCATATATGATGTACGTTTTAGATAAAATATAGATAAATTAAACTTGTATGCTAAAGATTACTGTGAATTTTGTTTCTGTCCCATAAGAGATTCTTGCAAACTTTGGAACTATTTATGATCAAAGCATACTTTGCCTATTAAGACTAAAGCCTTGATGATAGGGGGCATGCACCGTCCCAATACATATCAAAGGATTCTCATTTGAACACTAATCAACTTTTTTTTTTTTGTTTTGTTTTTTTTTTCAATGACTATTGGAAGTAGGGATGGCAAAAATCCCCGCGGGTTAGGGTCCCCGCGGGGATCCGATCCGATTAAAACCCGATGGGGATGATAAACGGGGCCGGGTTCGGATTCGGGGATTTAAACGGGGACCCGAGTCGGGGGCGGTAAAGGATTCTCATTTGAACACTAATCAACTTTTTTGTTTTTTTGTTTTGTTTTTTTTTTCAATGACTATTGGAAGTTGCCAAATCTCCACCTGAAAAGCTTTGTTGAAAGAACATGGCATCTACTTGCTTTTATTTGTTTACTTTTTGGTGTTTTAATTTGGAATCCTTAAGTTGTACTAACAATAGGAACTTCTACTTTTTAGAAGAGGTAGAAGAAAAGTTAGCTACTTTTTCTCCACTAATTGTGTGGAAATTTGGTTTTGTCAAGCACTAATCTCTTCTATACTTTACACATGAGCATTCAACTTTATGGGAAGAAATTAACAAAGCTTTCTGAGAATGACTGACCCTTTTGGGTACACTACAAAAAGGAAGAGATGCCTACGTGAGACACTTAAACCTTACCTTAATATTGTATTGATTTTGTTATGGGTTTCAATTAAAACCATAAAGTTAGGTTTTAAAACGTGCTTTTAAAAGTTAAGACAAAGCTTTAAGATACCCATCTCTTAATAAAGGGGCGCCTAGCTAGATTAATTAATTTAATTATAACTACTAGTGGTTAACAGGAAATCTTCATGAATGTATGTTGTAATATATTAGAAGAACGATACTATAGTCTATATTAATATAAAACTTGAGAGTTGTACAAGGCAAATCTTGATAAAATGTAGAATAATTTCTTAAATATACTCATCTACGGTAATATATTATTGCAACTTATTTGGTATTAAGTTGCTAAATTAGGACCAACTAGTTATTTAACTAGTGACATTTCTCTTTATAATGTTGGAAATGTTCCAAGTTTGAACCTCACACCTCCCAAGTCTAAACATACAATATGATAGTTTAACTAAAATTTCCTTTATTTTCCACTTCAAACATGCATTTCACTATTTCATTCAAGAAATACTAAATATTCCCACTATAGCCATGTCTAAGCTGAAAATATGAGCCCATGAGGTTTACTGTAATCTTTTTCAATTTTGCACTTACCAGTTATACCACTCATTAATTTATGCATAACTCATAAAAGAGTAAAATTGAATACAATTTGAAAAGAACCCACTTTCAACCACATTCATAAATAATGTTGGATCATGATTCCCTCCTTTATCCTCAACTCAATGTATCAAATAATATATTAGTTGACATATTCAATAATGGGGGACCTTAAGAAGCTAGCTAGGCCATTGAAAGCATTCCTGTAGATCGATGTTATTGAGGGGCCAAAGCAAAGATATAAATATATATATATATATATATATATTTTGAGAAACGAGGGGGCCAAAGATTATGAATTATATATAGTAGTGCACTTTCTATTAAAAAATTAAAAGTACATTAATTCACCCTAATTATAAATTATCTGGACTGTCCCTTGCCAATTTTTTATTGTACATTGAAAAAGAGATAGACCCTCATCTATCTTAATTCTAACTCATTTTTCTTATCATTTAAACTAACTCTAAGAATAACCTTTATGAAATTTTAAGGGGAAATAGCTATAGCATAGTACCTTTTTTTATTCAAGCTTAATTATCAATGAAAGTTCAATTATAAAAATAACTAAGATAGAGTTTCACATGCATATACTGGTAAATATTTTAAAACAAAATTTTATAACTGTAAGGACTAAATACCTATCCCGACAATATTACGTAACAACATCAATATATTATTTGTATAGTTGAAACTCTACCATCAATGTTATATAATATTACTGATTTGTGTGACTTCTAACTCAAGCATTAAATTTCACTATTTTTACATTCATAGTAGGAGTTGATTTTTGCCTCTTTTTCTTAATCGAAAAGATGGTAGTTTTTTTTTTTTTTTCTTTTGGTGGCTTGCAAAGGAAACATGCTAGCTAGTAGTCAATAATTGGGTCAGTTGGGGGAAACAAAAATCAATATATAATTTAAAGAACAGGAAGCCAGAAGGTATATATCTGAATTTTGAGATCAAATTAATTAAGCAGTACCAGTTGATGATTAGGGTCTTCTTTAATTAATAGTTAAAAAAGAAGAAAGGGTTTCTATTAAACAAAGCAAACCACACTATCTTTCCTATGTACAAGCATGTGAAGGAAGGCTCTGAAGTAACAAAAATTGGAAATGTAGGTGTAGGTGGGAGACAAACCTATCTTTGTTCTGAAGCAATCTAAATAAAGAAGGTATCAGAAAGCTTTAGAGTTTGCTAATGTTGGGGGTTTATTTATGAAAAAAGGTCATTCTATCTTTCTCAAACGTTGATATATCTTCTTTGAGTGGCCCTAACAGAACCCAAATCTTTTGTAATAAGATTCATATTAATCAATCGACATGTGGTTACCTGCTCGATCGATCATGACCTTATATAATGATGATCTTCTGATATCATGAGGTAACAAACACCATATGTATGAGATCGTGGATGACCAATTTGGCTCGAATTATATATATATTGACATCAAATTGTTGGCAGATTTTAATTTACTTTTATTTTTTCCCCACTTGTACACGTGCAAGCACACTTGGAAATGATATTGTTGACATCTGTATGAAAGACTAATTGGGAAGTCCTCGATCATTTTTCCAATTTTCTTTTTAATTACTTGTTTTTAATTTAACAAACAAAATGAATACCGGCATTTTTTACATAATGCGAAGAAATAATTAAACGAATACAAAGTTAGTGGGTTCGATCAATTAATTATTACTTAAAATGAAAGCTAAAAATAGCACAAATTGTAAACATAAAAATAAACAAGTGGTTATGTCAAATACAAATAGCTCGATTTTGATGTGAAAAACTCATTTAATTGATATTATATAGAAAATATGTCACTTTTCTTTCAATATCTTTTTTATTTATTGAACAATGATGACACCTAAGATAATATAATAAATGTGGTATAAAAATGTGGTCAGAATAGTATTATTGATTTCCTATTTATGATATGTATGGGGATAAATCCACCTGAATTTTCGGACCAACCACATGCTTACATGTGGCCTGACAAAGTCATATGTGTATGTTGACTTTTCAACAATTTACTGGGTCAGATATTCCATTCGCCTCATCACTCCGGCTCAGCAACATCTTACCTGAACCCACCATCATAACGAGCCGAACATCACAGCTCGAAGTCATCGGATGTTTGATTAAGATCCATTGAATCGAACCCATGATTGTTTAGCTCGGCTCGGACATGAAGATCTTTTTAACTTGACTCGACCATTCAGAATGAACGTTCAACACTTGGAAAAATCTACTAAACTGACACATGTATGCTCAGCTCAAATGTTTCATCTCCACTGCCCCTCCGAAATATCTATATATTATCTCTGGCCACACTGAAGTGTCTATGGCCTGACACTCAACAATATCTTCGGCCACAGCATACCTATTCTACTTTCTATACCCAAAATAAACACCCAACTTCATCTCCACCAAAACGTGAGATTTAATTGCACCACCAACGACCACCACCACCACCACCAAATCAATACCACCCCCAGTCAAATCTTTTATGAATCAAATATCTTAGATTTAGGGCTTCAAATATAAGTTATTTGTTATATAATGTGTGTTTGAGATGAAATAATTTGAATTATAATAGTTTAATGTCAATTTGAACAAAATTGAGAAGGTTTTTTTTTTTAAAAAAAATTGGGCTATTTCCGACCTTAGTTCATTGAACATTTGTGAGGATATTCGGTGTTGCACAACCGAACATCTATAGGGAGGTCTAGTGCAACAACGTTGTTATTTTTTTAAAATTTTATGGAATCGTTCGGTAGCTGATTACTGAACACATTGCTTAGTGTTTGTTGGGTTCTTAGAACATGTTCGGCACACTAGTGTCGAACATGTCGCGATTCCAAATTTTAAAAATAACCAATTTTTTATTTATGTTAAAACTTGAAGGAATGATAAAAATAATTCATTTGAAGGCTCCCAAACCACGACTTGAGCACCCATTCATTGTTATTATGCTTATTTGCCTTATATAGAGAATGTTAAAGAGAAGAGGTGTGTAGAGATGTTGGAGAGATGAGTGGAGATGTTGGGTATACATAGCTATTGGGGATTGGAATCCTTTCCTAAGCTTTATAATCTCCTAATTTTATTAACCTTTTAATTATAGAGTGCCATATATCTTTTAAACATCTAATAGTTCACATTTATTTATAGTTATTATCACCAAATAAAAAATTAAACAATAAGAAACCTGTGTAATCCAACCATCTAAATGATGTTAATTCCTTGACCCAAAAAAAAAAAAAAAACTATGTTTTTTACCAGAACGCACCAATTCATCTCCCTTTTGCAAAACCCTTATTTGTTTACACTATGCCATAATTAAAGCAAAAAATAGAACAAAACTAAAAGACAATAGATGAATTTTTCACCACAAACTATACCAAAAAACACTAAAAATAAATTGCAACTCCAGAAGCGTTAAACCTTGAACGGATATTAAAGAACGATCCACTGCTTCACTTTTTCTTATATTATTTTCAAGTGCCTGTTAATAATAATTATATCTAGACACCTCCAGTTTATGTAGTCATTGAACCATTTTCATCTGAATGCGAAAATACTAAGAGCAGTAAGTCATTTTCCAATGCCCAGTAAGAAGTCAGTGGTGTGGGATGCATAATACTCGGTCATTACTTTATCATCATCTTCATCATCATCAGCCACTTGATCATCTAAAAAACCAATCACTCGCTACACCATGACTGGCCTATATAGCTTCTATAACTCCAAGAAGACGAACTGTTGAATTAACATAAAGATGCTCATGGGAATAGGAGTGTCCTCTCCAACTTGCTCCAACCTGGGGATCTCAATCCGCCAAGCCAAACCACGTGAAAGAACAGTAAAAGACAATCCAACTCCAATTATTTCCGCTTGAAAATAAGTACAAAACAAACATCGTTATTTTTCTTTTGGGTCAAGAAATTAACATCATTTTTTTTTATGAAAGAATGAATTAAAATCAATAATTTAAATGGTTGAATTACACATGTTTTTTTTTTTTGTTTTTTTTGTTTTTGTTTTTGGGTCAAGGAATAACATCATTAATTATATGGTTGGATTAGGTTTCTTATTTTTTAATATTTGGTGATAATAATTATAAATAAATGTAAACCATTAGATGTTATTAAAAATACATGACACTTTATAATTAAAACATTAGTAAAGTTAGGAGATTATAGAGATTAAGAGAGGATCCGGATTCGCTGTTGGGTATAGTTTAAGTTAATTATTTTTAAAATTTTTAAAATTACATGTTTGTCTAGCTTTAACAGTCAATTTACACTAGTATAAAATTAGAAATTAACATTTCATTAAACTGTTGGGACTAGCGACACCCATTTATATATCATTTGCATGATTTTATATGCATATTATTTTGATTCTCCAATCTATAAATTATTAATAGTCAATTAGCTAGAAGATTTAGTTAGATTCCATTGTTCATTAATGAAACCCATACAATAACATACATATGGTGAAGTACAAATTAGGGGCGGGCATTGAAATCGATAAATCGACAAACCAATTCACACTGAACCGATGGTTTGGTTTGGATCGGTTTTTAAATATTTTTTAATTGAACGGTTTGAAAACCAAACAAAATTATAAATTTCGGATTGGTTACGGTTTCATTATCTCAAATCATTAGTTAAACCAAACCAAACCGACTACTTATATATGAATTAATAATATATTTTTTTTACATGTGGAATTATATATAATTGGAGTAAAACTAATTCATACACTGGTATGCACCACATACAATAATATATAATGTCCTAAATTTACATCGTAGACTCAATTGTCAAAAAATAATCACTATGTTTTGAAATTTTGGGCTTAAAAAATATTGTTGGGCTTGTAAAATAATGTTGGACTTTAAAAAATCAAACCAAACCAATCCAAACAGACAATTTTCGATATACTGCACCTTCGGTAATTTTAGGGTACTACAATTTGATCATGGTACGTTTGAGAAAATTCCAAACCAACCATAGCTATCCTAGTAAAAATATCAGTACTTTGTAGAAAGAATTGCAAGTAAATCCCAAATAATACACACTCTGATGCCATCTGGTCCATCCAACAATCAATACAAACTTTGTGGCCAAAAACTTAAAAACACACATACTCACTGTATGATTCGGACTATATTTTTGTTTACATTGGGTCATTGAAATGCAATTATATTGGAGTTGTGCTATATTAATTGCGAATATGGCATAATATAAGGACACATGTGAATTGGTTTGAATTGATGAATGTATCATTTTCTATCTTAGAGTATAGGTTTGTGGGCTGTTGCATTGCATCTATCCGCACAAGTCTGCACAATAGCTGTATCATTATATATATAGTACTGGTAGATAAAATCTTACAAAGAACAAAATTGATGAGGATGCTTATCACTTATCAGCGTACCATTGCACCGCATTGGAGAAAATTCTTAGCTTAAGACCCCATTGCAAACCTAGCAAAACCAAATATTCTATTTTATTTTGTCTCCTAATATCTCTCTCTTTGTTTTTTTGTTTTTTTGTTTTCTCTTTTGGGTAACCAATATCTCTCTGCTTGGTAATTAAACACTGAGAAAGATTCTGATTCTAAGGAAGTTGCTTAGGTAAAAACAAGTACTGTAAAGACAAAATACCTTAATGGTGTTAAAAGACACCACATGTATAATGCCTCCTAAAAGCTGCAAAACAAGAACCCATTCTTACACTTAAACAACCCCAAGAACAAAGACATGTAAGAAGGCAAGGTGACCAAGAAATCCAGCATATAGATTTTTTATATTAGAGAGAGAGAAAGAGAGTAGAAAAGGTGATATGGAGGTTAGCTTTAGGCTCAAACATGCGCCTGTTGTAAACAGTGTGCAAAAAGCTGACTCATGACTCTCAGGAACTTACAATATTCCAGAAAGAAGAGAAAGGCATGGCACTTATGTCAAGGACTTGCATCTTTTCAACAACTTTTGAGTGCACAAAGCCAGTGTAAAGTGAGAAAAAAAAATCAGAGAGAGGCAAAGCTAATAGTACACTGTGAGACTTTTTTCTTTCACCATGATAACCCTATACCAAATTGCATGCCTAAGCATTTATGTCCTTGACTTTTTCTATGGCCTTTTTTGTGGGTTTTGGATTCCCCTCTCTCTCTCTCTCTCTCTCTTAGGAATGGCATGGAATTCAACTCTCTTTATGTTTCACATTAAATGGGTCGGAGAAAGTTTTCAGATAACAGAAAGAAAAGGGTGTCACATTTAATGCAAAAAGTGAAATGTGGGTTTTCTATTAACATGCAACTCCCGGAATTGGCGCCGAATTTCAGTTAGTGTTTCATGGGAATATGACCTCATTTATTTATTTATTTGTATTAGGGTTTTTAGATGTTGTGGTTGGGGAGCAGAAATTACAGGTGTGATTTGGGTGTGATCTGAAACGCAAAGTGTGAAAGAGCATATAGATTAGTGAGTTGGGTTCACACATTGTATTGTTCAAAATTCAAATAACTTTCTCTTTTCTTAATTGGTTCTGCTTCTTTTATTCTTAGGGGAATGGTAGAGTTTAAATCCACCATAGATTAGTGTTGGCGCTCGGATCGGCATCCATATAATCCACGGGTGGATACCTGACACCTGTCCCCTGCTCATCGCATTGACCATTGACCCAAGGAATGACTTAACTCCGAATATGTTAGGCCGAGCCGAACTCAGAGATCGGCTAGACTGAGTAGCAGTACGTTGGATCCGCCCAACTTCCAAGGTCGGTTTCGTGGGTCAGTTCGGTAGTAGTTTAGGTCGGATCGGTCTCATACAGATTATGTAGGCATCGACCTGCAGTACACATTCTCCAAGGGATATCTACTCAAGTGTTGAGTGCACAAAAGTCCTCTATCTGACACAGGGATGGCATGACTTGACAGTTGCTTCGTCCCTTCACCAACCTACCATGCTTGCATTTAATGATCAAGTGGCCTAGTGGGTGAGATGAACGACACAGATGTCTCCACGTGGCCCAGTGACAACCGCCCATCTCCATGCAGGTATCTGGTGTCTTGCCTATAAATAGCCTATTTCTCCCACTTTCAAAAGGATTGGAAAAAAGAGAAAACAAATATCATCTGGATTGATTTCAAGCCTAGCTCTTGAGATTAATCACGTGATTTCCTTACTGTTTTCTAACTTACACACCGGAGGGTTCTTAGCTAACACCTCACTGGTGTAAGTTCCCACTGTTGTTCTCCATTTTCATACAGGAGTTATCAAAGATTCAAGATCGAAAGGAGCAAGACCAAATCTGCCCTTCTTTATCCACGTTGGTCCAAAGAGCGTCCAGTTTTTTGCATCAACACCCTCCCACTAATTTGATATCCGTTGGTTTTGTAATATCAAAGAGCCAAATCTTTGGCACTATTTTTTTCTTTTGGTGTTAATCAAACTGCATGTTTCCACCAGGGTTTGAATTATAAAATTTTTAAATTGCCCATTGCACTGCATAATAATTTTGCTGCTAGCTAATGAAATTTGCAGTGATTTACATTTTGCAGCTAGCGTTAGCATATTTGCAACTCTAGTGTATTTGCAGGGTTTGAATTATTTACAGTTAATATTCTGAGGCTGTCTAATGAGGAATTAACATGATATTGTGTGGCAAAATAGTAGTTAGCGAAATAATACGTTCATCTACCCCCCATAATGGAGAATTACTACATAAAACAAGAGATTCAAATCATATGTGAGAAATCATTATATATCAGCACCCACAAATTATATCTTCTTAATTGAAACAAATTCTGCAAAATAAAAATTCGAATCGGATCAAAGGAAATCCACGGGTGGATCTGGTTGTAGAGAGAAAGTGGGCGAGCCAACTCGGCTGACGAAATGGGTCAACCTCCCCCCCCCCTGGCTACGCCCAGGGACCAGTCAACCAAGACCAGAGAGCAGCCCCGGACGTCGACAGAGGCAAATCACTTCTGCCGACGTTGCTGCCCATCCAGCCCTCCAGGAAGACGGGGGTATATTCCTAGGCTTCCACATCATGCCCTTGGAAGAACAGATGGACTTTCTGGATGCCCGCCTCGTTCTCTCGCAAAAAAGGGCTGCTTATGCCAGAAGAGGGCGTCAGGCCAGGGACACGCCCGAACCGAGCGGCTATCAAGGCTCGGCAGCCGAAACAGAGCGGGAAGCATCCCAATTCACCAGCCATGGTAATGCCCGCCGAATAGATCATGCCGAAGAATCTTCCTCCGGACGCCCGACGCCGAGCCGAAGGTCAGTCCATGAAAGGTTGCAGGCACCTCTCCGCCCTGCCGAGCGTCCTCCTGTTTCGCAAAGATTGGGAGTCCGCGTGCCAGCTTCCCAAAGACTAGGTAACCGATCAGAGGATATAGCCGAAACAAGGCCTGCACCGATTCCGCAAGACATGAACGCCCTTGTCCGGGATTTGGTTAACGATCAAATCCAGACCGTCCATGACAGGATTGGGCAGGCCGAGCGAGGAAGAGGACAAACGAGTAGAAATGATCCTGACGAGGAACTGCCTCTTCCCTATACGCGGCGCATCATGGACGCAGAGGTATCCAGGGATACAAAGCCTCCCAAAATTGAGCAATACGACGGGTCCAAAGATCCTGAAGACCACCTGGACAATTTCAGGTATGCAATGGAGGCTCGAGGTGCCTCTGAGGCAACGAAATGCCAGATTTTCCCTTCCACGCTGAGAGGGCTGGCTCGGGCATGGTTCCGATCTCTCCGACCGAACTCCATCGACACCTTCGCCGAGCTGCGAAGGATGTTTTTGGCTAGATACATGGTCGTGTCGGACCGCATCTATAATCTCGATGATTTATCCCTCGTCAAACAGCGAGAAGGGGAGTCCTTGAAGCAATTCCTCATAAGGTTCAACGTTGAATACACCAAGTGCGGGGATTACGATGATAAAACTGCGCGTAATTGCCTGATGCGGGGGCTGCGCGCCGGCGATCTCCGATCTCACTTGATGAGGAATCCCCCTACCTCATATGACGAGCTCTCGGCCGAGGCTACCAAGTGGGCAAGGGCCGAAGAGTGGGAAAGTCGAATGGACGCCCTCGGGACTGACTTGAACAACAAAAGGAAAGAGGGCCGAACCGAAGAAAGTAGGCCGTTTCCAAAGAAGCACAAGGCTTCAGGCTCCAGCAGCGGGAGAGCGCCTCGAGAAGTAATGTTCACAGAGTACACCCCCCTAAATACCAATCTCGAGCTCATCCACGAAAAAATCGGAGCCGAGCTTCCTGTCCCAAGGAAGATGAAGGGGGTCCCTCTGAAGTTTCGCAAAGAAGGGATCTACTGCAAATATCATGAAGCCCATGGCCACACAACGAGGGACTGTTATGCCCTCAGAGACGCAGTGGAAACTCTTGCCCGAGCGGGTAAGATTCCCCAATTCCTGGCAAGAACATGAAAGGATCGTCAACCCAACACCGCGGAGTTGGTCATAAGTGACGAAGTGAGGAACGCCAACGTCTCCTCCATCGGCGGCGGACCCTCCCCGGCTGGTCACTCCAACCGTGCCCAAAAGAAGTACGTCCGTCGGGTAAGCCATGCCCATGGTTCTTTTTCTGTAGTGACGGAAGAAGTGGAGGGCACGAAGAGACAACGCCGAGACTGGAACCCCGTAACCTTCAGGTCTGAAGATAGACAAGGATTGGTTCGCCCCCACTACGATCCTTTGGTCATCGTGGCAGAAGTCGAGGGGATAACAGTGGCCCGAACGTTTGTGGACGGGGGAAGTGCAGTGAACGTACTTTACTACTCGGCCTTCCAGAAGATAGGTCTCAAGGATGAACAGCTTGAGACCGACACGCCGGCACTGATAGGTTTCGGCGGAGAAGTAGTACAACCCAAAGGGCATGTCAATCTTACCCTTTCCTTAGGGCAGAACCCCCTGAAAAAGTCCTGCCTGGTGTGCTTCGTCGTAGTGGACAGGCCATCTGCCTATAATATCATTTTAGGACGACCCGCGCTGGTCGACCTGAACTGTATTGTCCACTATGCCGATCTCCTACTTAAATGCCCAGTGGGAGAAAGCTGCATAACAATAAGGGGCGACCAATGTTCGGCTCGGACATGTTACGCAGCGTCCATCAAAAAGAAGGAGAACATCGGTGGTGCTGAAGAAATGAACATCATATCCGAACCAACCGGATCATACACGAATAATGTGGCTGCCATGACAGACGAGCCGAATCCTGCCAAGCTTTCCGCAGCAGAAAGTTGGGAGGAGGTACGGATTTCTGAAGACCGACCAGATCGGCTCATCAAGATCAGGATTAAGTTGGGATCGGTTCAGAAGGCAAATCTGCTCGCCTTCCTAAAGTCAAACGCCGAAGTTTTCGCATGGTCATATGATGACATGCCGGGAATATCTTCGGAAGTTATTACGCACAAACTGAATATCGATCCCACATTCAAACCAATCAAGCAAAAACGAAGAGCGTACGATTCCACCCGATATGCAGCCATGGCTGAAGAAGTATCAAAGTTGCAGAAAAATGGCTTCATCAGAGAGGTCCATTATCCGGATTGGCTGGCCAACGTAGTCATGGTCAAGAAAAACAACGGAAAGTGGAGAATGTGCGTCGACTTCACCGATTTGAACAAAGCCTGCCCGAAGGACAGTTTCCCTCTCCCTAGAATCGATCAATTGGTAGATGCCACCGCCGGTCACGAACTCCTCAGCTTCATGGATGCATATTCAGGATACAACCAAATCCTGATGCATAAGTGTGACCAGGAACATACTTCGTTCATCACCGATCGAGGGACCTATTGTTACAAGGTGATGCCTTTTGGACTGAAAAATACGGGAGCCACCTACCAACGTTTGGTGAACCATATGTTCAAGGCATCCATTGGACGAACCGTCGAGGTGTATGTCGATGACATGTTGGTGAAAAGTGTCAGGGCAGATGATCATGTCAGAGACCTCTCTGAGATGTTTGGTGTCCTGAAAGAATACCAGATGAAGTTGAACCCTGCAAAATGTGTCTTCGGGGTTGAATCTGGAAAGTTTTTGGGGTATGTGGTCAGCCAAAGGGGGATCAAGGCGAACCCAGAAAAAATTCAGGCCCTCATTAGCATGAGATCCCCCAAAATCAAAAAAGAAATCCAGAGCCTGACCGGTTGAGTTGCTGCGCTTAGCATGTTCATATCCAAGTCTACAGATAGATGCTTACCCTTTTTCAAAGCATTAAAGGGCGCGGGTAAGACCATCATATGGACTCCCGAGTGCGAGCAAGCCTTCCAAGATTTGAAAGATCATATGGGGCAGCCACCTATCCTATCCAAACCCGAGGTCGGAGAAAAATTATACATTTACTTGTCCGTTTTGGATGCCGCTCTGAGTTCGGTTCTGATCCGAGAAGAGGGCGGACAACAGTACCCTGTGTTTTATACTAGCAAAGCGTTGCTGGATGCTGAGACAAGGTACCCAAGACCGGAAAAATTTGCGCTGGCTTTGATCTCTTCAGCTCGGAAGCTTCGGCCGTACTTCCAGGCCCACGCCATCATTGTACGAACGGATCAGCCCCTGAGACAAGTGCTCTCCAAACTTGAGACTTCGGGAAGACTCATAAAGTGGGCTATCGAATTAGGGGAATTCGACATATCATATGAGCCCAGAATGTCGATCTGGGCCCAAGCGATCTCGGATTTCATTTGTGAATGCACGGGGACCGAACCGAGCGACCAAACCCAGCCTAATCCAAGCCTGGAAAATCCGTGTCCATTCAATAAAAGACGAAACCCTTTGTCTTGGGCCCTATATGTGGACGGATCGGCCAACGCCGCTGGATGCGGAGCAGGACTAGTGCTCATCTCCCCCGAAGGGGCTGATCTGGAATATGCCTTGCGATTTAACTTCTCAACTACAAACAACGAGGCTGAGTACGAAGCGCTTGTCGCCGGCCTCCGGCTTGCAAAAGAAATGGGGGCCAAACATCTGGACATCTTCGATGACTCACAGTTGGTTGTAAACCAAATCTTGGGGGACTACGAGGCAAGGGATCCGAGTATGACGGCTTACCTGACCAAAGTAAAAGATTTACTCTGCGGATTCGAAAACTACACCCTCAGAAGGATCCCGAGATCCGAAAACATGAGAGCCGATGCCCTGGCTAGACTTGCTTCGACCACAGATATTGGATGTTCAAAGAAGATTCTGGTAGAGGTATTGAATGAGCCAGCTGTGACTGAACTTGAGCAGATTAATCTCCTTACCCATGCGGAACCGAGCTGGATGACTCCCATCACAGCCTATCTAATGACAGGGACACTCCCACCAGACAAGATAGAAGGTCAGAAGATTAGGCGACGATCGGCTCGGTTCACTATCATTGAAGGGAAACTTTATAGGCGAAGCTTCACCCTACCATTTTTGTTGTGCGTTACCCCCGAGAAGGGGAAATCAATTCTGGAGGAAATCCATGCGGGAACATGTGGCAATCATGCTGGGGGAAGAACCTTGGCGTACAAAACAATCAGACAGGGCTACTTCTGGCCAACCCTGCACCAGGACGCATTGTCAACAGCCCGCGCCTGCATAAGATGCCAACAGTTCGCCCCAGCATCCACCATGCCCCCCGAGCAGCTCATTCCTATCTTCAGTCCATGGCCCTTCGCTCAGTGGGGAATTGATTTGATCGGTCCTCTCCCTATGGCTCCAGGTCAGGTCCAGATGGCAATTGTTGCCGTGGACTACTTCACCAAATGGGCAGAAGCGGAGCCTTTGCGAAGTACCCGAGCGGAGAAAATTATCAGTTTCGTGTGGAAGAACATCATATGCAGGTTCGGGGTGCCTCATACGATCATCACGGACAATGGGAAACAGTTCAACTGTAAGGAATTCAGAAGCTTTTGCGCTACCTACAACATCAACCTTCGCTTCGCTTCAGTATATCATCCCCAAGCAAATGGGCAGGTCGAAGCCGTTAATAAAATAATCAAGAAGACTCTTAAGTCCAAGCTCGGCGCGGCCAAAGGGAGCTGGCCCACACTTTTGCCAGAAGTGCTTTGGTCATACAGAACTACCCATCGGACCTCCACTAAAGAAACACCTTTCGCGCTCGCCTTCGGCGATGAAGCAGTTGCGCCCGTAGAAATGGGAGCCCCTCCGCTACGCTCCAACCTTTACGACCAGCACCTCAATGGTGAACGACTCCTGCTCAACTTGGATCTGATTGAAGAGAGGCGTGCTAGAGCTAGCCTCTACAAAGCGAATTATCAGAAGCAAGTAAATAAGTATTACAACAAAAGAGTTAGACCACGGCAATTCCAAGCCGGGGACTTGGTCATGCGGAAGAACCCTTTGGAAGTAAAAAGAAGCGCCTTTGATCCGGACTGGGACGGACCCTTCCGCGTAACTAAAGTGGTTGGACCCGGAACCTATGGCCTCGCCAGTCTAGATGGAAAACCTGAAAAATTCCACTGGTATGCCGAACACTTAAAGACTTACTACCAGTAACCTCTATCTCGTTTTTTCGACAAACATTGGGGGATCGAATCGATATCTTACAAACCACTTCAGTTCCAACAACATTGTAAATTGGATCAATTGTATGAAAGTTTTAAATACATCCCTTATTTGTACCAGAAATGTTTGTCCCAAAAACTCTAAACACCCTTGTCCGAGCCAACGTGGTTTTCACTAAACCCTTGCTCGGCAAGTAACAGACCAGACAAGGTCTCTAAACGCCCTTTTCCGAGCCAACGTGGTTTTCACTAAACCCTCGCTCGGCAAGTAACAGACCAGACAAGGTCTCTAAACGCCCTTGTCCGAGCCAACGTGGTTTTCACTAGACCCTCGCTCGGCAAGTAACAGACCAGACAAGGTCTCTAAACGCCCTTGTCCGAGCCAACGTGGTTTTCACTAAACCCTCGCTCGGCAGGTAACAGACCAGACAAGGTCTCTAAACGCCCTTGTCTGAGCTAACATGGTTCATACCAGACCCTCGCTCGGCGTGCTATGGACCGAACAAAACTTTTAAAATTTCAAACCAATGTGGTTCTTGTTCTTTTGCTTAAACCAGGCGAGGTCCATACACTTGGTTATTATGTATTGGTTATTATATGTTCCATTATCTGAAGAGCCAAATTTGTCATTATCATCATTTGTTATAGTGAGTAGGCAGGTCAGAACCGAAAATAAACAATTGAAGGCTGATCAGAGAAAAAAGAACACATTCAAATTCATTACAAATTTTTCCCCGATCCACAGGTCGGATCAGGGGAACACAAAAAAAAAACAAAAACACAACACAAGAGGGATCACTTCGGGGCGGCATTAGTGTTCGGCTTAGATGGAGGAGGACCGCCAGCATTCAATGCCGAGTCTTGCCCAGCGTCGGTACCCTCAGCACCAGCGTTCGGAACGGATTCTTCAGCCTTAGTAATAAAACTGAGGTCCCACTCTGGACGCTCTTCTTGGAGCTTCTCGATGAGGTCAAAATACCCATCGACCCTAGCTTCCTCGGCGGCCTGCTCGATGTCATCCTGAGTCTTCCTCTGGACCGCCAAGAGCTGGCTCTGAAGCTCCAAGTTGTGCTTAGAGAGCTCCGTAACTCGGCGCTCGGTCCTCTCAAGAGCGACGCGCCCCTCCTCCACCTTAGCCTCCAGCGCCCTTGTCCGAGCACGGAGGTCGTTCACCTTTGCCCCCTCAGAGGTCACCTTCGCCTCGACAACCTTAAGCTCGGCCTGCAGCTTCTCTCCAGCCTCCCGCAACTCCCAGACTTTCGTCTGGTAGGACTTGACGGTGCTGCCCGAGTTGATCGCCGCTATCGCCAGATCATGCTGCATAGCAGCAAGCTGAAAACAAAGCATATATGTTAGATAAAAGTAAAGAAAAAGAGATTAAAGCCAAAGGGTCAAGAAGTGAAAACTCACATAGACGGCCTGCTTGCTGCACTCACGGGCCTTGAAGTCGAGGGTTGGGTTAGCGATCCCATCCCACAGTCTGTTCTTATAGAAGCCCGGGGTCAGGAGGGTACTCACACATTCCCCAAAGCCTCTGGCCTCGGTGAAGAAGGCCACTGTAGGATGGTCGCCCTCTTCGAGCTCGGGCTCGCTCCGAGCCCTTTTTTCCCTCGACTCCCCTGTCGGGCCGGAGTCCTTCCTCTTCTCCCTTTGCTCCGCTGAGCCGGACTCTTTCCTCTTCTCGGCCCGGTGTGAGCCGGCCCCCTGTTGGGGAAGTAAAGGGCCAGAGGCAGGGGCGGCCGTTGCCTTCTCCTTCTCCTTCTCCTTCGTGGCACGGGCCGACCCCTGGCCCCCCGTCACCTGGGGTGTCGAAGAGCGTGAGTCACCCCTCGAGGTCTTCTCAACCCCTGGTTTGGAAAGGGCCCTCAGCTTTGCCCTAGCCTCTGGATCTCCCCTTTCCAGCCCCATCGATCGCGCAAGCCGAGGATCTCTCTTTGGCGCGAACCAGCTGATTCCACTCGACCCGATCAGAGCTCCACCAAGAAGGCTTGCCGACGACCGTTTGAGTGAGCTCTGGTCCTGCACTTTCACCAGCTCGGCTCGACGTTCTGTGGTTAGACTGCACTTCCCCCACAGGACTACAAAAATAAAGTTCACAGTGAGAAAAAAAAAAAAAAGGTGTATCTATACATGCATGTCCATGATATGTATGTGTATGCCATGAATTTCTGTGATCTGGGTTCGGATCGGGTCCCTAAAGCTACCTGGTTCCCTAAAGCATCTCGGAACACGATGTTCCGGGGGATTGTCGAGGTCAGCAAATTCCCAATTGCCGGAGGCGAAGAAGTACTTCTTCTTCCAGTGTTTCTGGCTCGAAGGGTTTCCTTCTATCAGCTTCTTTCCGGACGCCTGCAGATTGTAGAACCCCCGTTCGGACTTCTTCGTCCTCAGTTCGTAGCAATACATGAGATGGTCCAGGTGCGGCTCGCGGCCATTTGGCGAAGAAGTACTTCTTCTTCCAGTGTTTCTGGCTCGAAGGGTTTCCTTCTATCAGCTTCTTTCCGGACGCCTGCAGATTGTAGAACCCCCGTTCGGACTTCTTCGTCCTCAGTTCGTAGCAATACATGAGATGGTCCAGGTGCGGCTCGCGGCCATTCACCTCATGCCACAGAATGTGCATGGAAAGTATATCCCGATAGACATTCGGGTTCAGTTGATGAGGTGCAAGCTCGATCGCAGCCAGCCACCTCTACAGAAATGGATGGAGGGGAAGCCTCATCCCATTCTCCATCATCTCTGGGTAGAGAGTAACCCAACCTGACGGAGGTCGGCTCGGCTTATCTCCCTCGGCGGGTAACTCCATCAGAACAGAGCCAGGAATACGAAATTGGGTACACATCTCCCCAATTTCCCACTCTTGCATTTCGTTGGGGATCACGTCGGCTTTCCAAGCCCGTTCTTCGTAGTACTCCGGGTCCACTGCCGAGGCCCTAGCAGAAGTCGATGCTTCTTTTCCTCGGTCCCTTTCTGCAGCCTCCCCCGAAGCAGTTCTCTTGGTCAGCTCTTCACCTCCTTCAGTACTACCCTCGTCAGTTCGGCTAGGGTTTTGAGGGGCCTCCTCTTCATCAATCTCCCCTTCTGAGTCCAATACCACTACTGAGGCTCTTTGAAAAGAAGCCGAAGTCATTTCCTCTCGTATGAGATCGTATCTGCTTCCGGTGGAACCAGGCTGAGCACCTTCTACTGCAGCTCCCAAGTCTTCGGACTGTGTCCTCGATGACCCAGATCCACTCTCACCTTCGAAAGCTTCGCCAAAGCCAGTTTCGAACTCAGAATTTGAAGACATCTTTAGCTCTTCACCCTTCTTCTTCAATCACCAAAAACCCTTTATGCGCAGAAACTTAGGGAAAAAATACAAAGAACCCTTCCGAACCCAGAAAATGCAGAAAATCAAGAACAGAAGAAGGAAAAATGAGTGAAGATGATGCAAACTTACGGTTTCTGGAGGAAATGGATCTTGCGAACACTAGGGATGCAACAAAAATCGCGAGGATGATTCCGCAGCAGCTTCGCAGAGTAATGACGAGAGCACAAGCATGAGTGAGAGTTTCAGAAAAGGGAGAGTTATTTATAGCCGAGCTCAACATATCCTAGCCGTCCGTATTTGAAAGGTCGCACCGTCAGATTGCGCCACCTGTCGAACACTCATGGGTTGACAACCGAAGCGACGTCTTACTTCAAACTCGTTTACAGCAACAATAAATGGGCCTGAAACTCTGAACCATCGGGGACTGTGTGCCATGCGTTTGCTGCCACGTGGCAGAGAAGATGGGACGCCAAAGATCGCAATCCAGCCCTGCCGAGCTCAGATTCAAGAGGTCAGCTATCCAAGTAAACACTTCGGGTTTGCCTAGATAGCTGGGGGACTTCTGTTGGCGCTCGGATCGGCATCCATATAATCCACGGGTGGATACCTGACACCTGTCCCCTACTCATCGCATTGACCATTGACCCAAGGAATGACTTAACTCCGAATATGTTAGGCCGAGCAGAACTCAGAGATCGGCTAGACTGAGTAGCAGTATATTGGATCCGCCCAACTTCGAAGGTCAGTTTCGTGGGTCAGTTCGGTAGTAGTTTAGGTCGGATCGGTCTCATACAGATTATGTCGGCATCGACCTGCAGTACACATTCTCCAAGGGATATCTATTCAAGTGTTGAGTGCACAAAAGTCCTCTATCTGACACAGGGATGGCATGACTTAACAGTTGCTTCGACCCTTCACCAACCTACCATGCCTGCATTTAATGATCAAGTGGCCTAGTGGGTGAGATGAACGACACAGATGTCTCCACGTGGCCCAGTGACAACCGCCCATCTCCATGCATGTATCTGGTGTCTTGCCTATAAATAGCCTATTTCTCCCACTTTCAAAGGGATCGAAAAAAAAAGAGAATCAAAAGAAAATATACAGAAAACAAATATCATCTGGATTGATTTCAAGCCTAGATCTTGAGATTAATCACGTGATTTCCTTACTGTTTTCTAACTTACACACCGGAGGGTTCTTAGCTAACACCTCACTGGTGTAAGTTCCCACTGTTGTTCTCCATTTTCATACAGGAGTTATCAAAGATTCAAGATCGAAAGGAGCAAGACCAAATCTGCCCTTCTTTATCCATGTTGGTCCAAAGAGCGTCCAGTTTTTTGCATCAATAATTAGTGAATGACATAGCTGCTAGCTCCTATTGGTTTATGAAAGAAAATTTGCTAGCTCAAAAGGGCAATTCAGTATTGAAACAACATTAACAATATCCCTATTCATTTTTAAATTATCATTTTGAAACTAACAATGAATACTTAACTTTTTAATATTGGCAATTTCAAATAAAAGATCTATTAGGAAAGCACTTTGCAAAAGGTAGTTATTATTACTGCTTCAATATTGTACATTAAAAATCCATGTAAGAAAAGCCAAAAGGAAAATAAAAATGTTGAAAACCATTGGCACTTTGAGAAAAAAATGTTCAGCCCAATGGTGTGTTGAGCATTCATTCATTCATTTTCTTTTGTTCAACATGAAAGTCAAACTTTTATGTGGATGTGAAGACGATGCTTTTGTTCTACCACTAGAGATATAAGCCCCACAATTAGAAATGAGGCTTAGAGTTTTGAGGCCAGTGCTCAGTTTAATTATTAAAGCCGTAGGACTTGCAGTTATTTAAGTCAAGAAGCTTTTAGAATTCAAAAGAGAAATGATAATCCTAGTTATACCAAAGAAAACTTCCTTTGTGCATGTAAAATTTGATCCCCAACATAACAAAATTAAAAGTATGTGGAACTCTTTTACTATCTTTTTGGTTGTAAACTTCGTTTTTGCTAGCTGTTTTACCAAGTGAAATTAAACCAAGTGGAGAAGGGTTGACAATATGAGTGTGAAATGAATAAAGGGGGCATTCAATGTTATGTGACCCATGAATAATATCAGACGAAAGCTGGAACACACAGAGATGACACTGAACAAAGACATGATCCAAGTTTTTATTTTTTCTTTTGGACTAAGACATGATCCAAGTTTAACCAGCAAGATATGCCATAAATCTGAGTGCATAACATCAGCTCAGAGGAAAAGAGAATTAAAAAAAAAAAAAAAACAGTTACAATTGCACAGAATGCAATCACCATTAGTCAACTTAAAGAAGGATCCAAATATTAATCAGATAACAATAACAGACACATCAAGTAGCACATGAATGAGTATCATGTATATACGTTGCGAAATTATTTGGTAGCTGAGTTGAACAGAAGACCAGACTAATTGAGCTACAAGTTTTAGGGAAACTGAGATCAACTAAAGCACTGAAAATCTAAACGTTTTGGACTAGCACAGTGATGCGAGAGTATATACTTGTTGTCTATGTGCCATGACTATGCAACCCTTTAAAAAGTTATACAGCTAATAAAATGTTAAGAACTAACTAATACTCAGAAATTTGAACAATTAAAGAGTAACCATTCCACCATGCTTACAAAGTCTGATGTCAATGGCAACCCACTCTATCCCTATCTACAATTACCAAAAGATAACCCTAGTAGTAAGCCCATACATAATACCAAGTTTTTAAGTCACCTATCATGAGACTCGAGCCTTCAAAATGTAACCAATACTCCTCAAAAGTACGAGGTGTAAATAAGCAAAAGACTTGATTTTTTGTGTCCTAGTTTTCTTGTTCCAAGTAATCTTCTTGATCAATGTTGGAATATAAAATAATTGTTGGCCCACATCTAACAAACCATTTTGGGAATAATGGTAAACTTAACAACTCTTATCATTCAGTGCATAGGTAGACATCCCTGGCTGTATTGGTAACTTCACACGTTAAAGATGAGAAAAAATAAGGAAAACTCTGGATTTGAGCTCGGTGAATTTCTTTATGGAATTTAGATAAGTAGTGCACTTCACATAATCTGGAGCTTTAGCAGCAAGATCAACAATTACTTGGGCTTAAACCAAGATCCTATGGAAAATACCAAAAGGTACCACAGCACGGTTTTGAAAGGGACGTGTGACAGAATGTAAACTCTATTGGAACCCAGAAGAAGCATCACATAACGAAACAGTAAGAATGCATATAGCTTTAGCAAATCAATTTGTTTACTAAATAGAACATCAAGTCCCCAGCATAGAATTATAACCAGCTGGGCCCAAACAAAGTTCAGATAGAATATTGTCAAAATTTACCTTGTCTCAGTATATGTAACTCACTATTACTCCAGATAAGAGTTATTTTTCCCAGATGCCAAAAATAAAAATTGTACATAGTAAAAGTAAGAAAGATAATTTTATCAACATTTCTTGACAAAATTGGAAAGGGCCCTCATATTTATGCAGACTTTCAGTAGGCAACTGAATCTTTCTCCATGTGAGTGCTAAAATTTGTCATGTCCTCAAGTGTTTGGCAAGCCAATTAGAAGTAGTTCCATACAAATAAATAATAGATTAAATACACGTGATAATTGTTAGACAACCACTAGACCCCAAAACCTTAAGTTGTTTGTGAATGAGCCAAGAATGTATATCAAGCTAATAACCCTCCTCACATGCAGCCCCATCCTACAAGTGGAGAGGCAAATAAATGCAGATAGAGAAACATATAGGTGTAGCCTCACCCTACACCATGAAAACAACAAAGAAGTGAGAAATGGGGACAGGAGGTTTCAAACGAAAGACCTCGTGCAACTACGGTTTTGATACAATGTTAGAACCCCCCAAAAATTTTAAGTTGTCAGAGAATGGGTCAGTAATGTATATTAAGCTAATAATATAATAACAATTGTAGCAGGATCACCAATAATAGAAACAAACCAACAACTAGCAGGAACTACATATGACTATCTTAAGGATCCCCGCTTGGTACTTACCGATGGCATATTCTACTATCTGATTTTCCATCAAGAACAAATTACATTAAAAATTTCTTGAGCAAGGAAAGTACCTAAACATAGAGAAATCTTCAATAAGTAAAATGCAAATCAAAAGAATAGAAGACAAGAAATATTGATTTAGTACTGATGAGACTATAGCACAAATATTTAATACAGGTCATATTTCTATGCTGCACAAAAGAGAAATTATACTTCAGCAATTGAAATTTATGAAGGGTTTATTACAAATTATGGTCTTGTACATGTAATGATACTCTGCTGACAAGTAAGGCCACAATGCCGACAGAATGAGACATGTCTTCTTGTTCTCTTTGTTCATGAGTCATTGCATCAATTTGGTTTAAGGACAACATGCTGCCAAAACAAATGACCTGAGATATTAAATGTCCAATGAAGAAATTCTCTAGATGAATTGCACGCTGCCAAAAGATAGTTAACCATATATTTATTGAATGGTAAGAAGAGAATATAAGAATAATCTATCAACCCTGGATCTCATTTACTACATGCATGTTGCACATCAGAAATCAATGAGGTACCTTAATTTGTGTCCTATTATAAGTGTAAGTGACATGAACAGACCCGTCACTAGCCTGGATAACTGCTGGATATGAGAACTCCATTCCCAAATTCTCCTCCAATGTCACAGCATCGTGCCAAGAGTCCCCATCATCGTTAGAGAGGGCAACTTTAAGTACACCCCTTGAGATTGTGTTATAAGCAAGTAAAATAGAGCCATCTCTTAGCTTTACCCCATCAATACCTAATAAGTTGTAAAGCAATGATTGAATATGAGAACCAAAAGACGACAAAGGATGTTTAATTAACATATACATGTTACACACACTCATTTCACTTATGTTTATCTATGATTTCAAATAATCATCACACACCAAAAGTAACTAGAAAATCTGCAAACGAAATTAACTTAATACCAATTAAAGAGCAGACGCAAAACTCAATTCAGAAAACATTTTGAACAAGGACACAATTTTCAAAGTCCAGGTAAACATATCGTCACACCTAGATATACATATACTGCCTTCAACAATGAAAGAACTGTAATTCAGTCGTAACCTGAGTTTGGATTAGGGAGTTCAGTAGGTTTTGCATGATCCCAGTTCTGCCCACCATCATAAGATTCCGAGATACAAACCCTACCAATCTGATCAAAGGATCGCATTAAAAGGCGCAAGGTCCCTTTTTCAGTCTGGTAAGGAACTGGCTGAATCACACTGAGGGTTTCATTTTCGACGTAAATAGGACCATACTTTTTCCAGGACCTAACAGAATCTGTTGCGACCTGTTGAATCATATATGTCAGCCATCCATTCCAAACATCACTAAAGTTTAACCACTCTACGTGATTGAGTTTCTGCGACAACCTCCACCCATGCCCCCCAAGAGTTCCAACTTTCAACGGAGGATCCACAGAGCAAAACTCCATTTTCCAGCAAGAGTGGCTGAGTAATATTAAAGTAGAACATATAAGAAAAGGAGCCTTTCAGTATCAAGAATGATTCACATTTGATGACATGTACCAGCATCTATCATATGAATTCAAGTAACACCTTATTCTTTATTGGTCCTAATATACCAGGAGGAAGTTGTTCTCTTTCTGTCCAAGTAAGACCTTTATCATATGACCGCTTCATGCATCCACTCCATCTGACATTAATTAAACCGAAAGTTAGCAGAAGCCAACAAATAAGAAAAGTGTAATAAAATTACAAAACATCATTAGTATGATCGAGTCTGTATTCTACAGGGAAATTGTTAAAGAGCACAATTTTAAATAAAAAATGCATTATCACAGTTGAATACAAACTTTATAATTAACTATTTTGACAAATAAATAGAAGCTCCATTCTAGGATTAATATAACTAGAAAAGGAAAATTTAAGGTTACTTCTCCAAGAATGAATACCAACGAGACAAAGCTGAAACTATATTCATTCTAATATTTAAATTTTACATGATATCAAAAAGAGATCACCATCAAAACTGAGTTAAGCTTAAGCTAAAACATTCAACAGGAAATCATTAAGGTTTAATTAGAACCCTAGAAAGAAAGAGAAAATTATTTTAGCTAAAAGAAAGATGAAATAGATTGTACTTAATGAATGAATATGCTGGCGGTGGTGAGGATTGAAGAAGGTTAAAAAATTTTTGTTGCCCAATTGCTGGTAAGTCAGAATATTTTGAGTTATTTACATCAAATAATGCCATTTGAAACAAATGGGAAGCCTGAATGCATAAGGTTTGTACTCAATCTTTTAGTGTCAGACTGTCAGTTATGAAGCTCACCCTCAAGATTCTGTTGCACTTCACTAACCCCCAACCCAACCAAAAGAAAAAGAAGAAAATTGTACTTCAAGATCTAAATTGAATATTCAACAAATTGAAAAACTTATAAATTGTGAAACGCATATTCATGAGAACTACCCAAATTAACTTAAGCTCTAGCTCTACATTTTTTAGCGTGAACCACCCATCACCTAAAAGTATGCACCTAAATGCATTTCTTTTACTCCCCTCCCATTGTTAGATGATGTTAATTGCCCATAATTTACTGCACTACCCATTATTCTTTTTCCTTAAAAAAAAAAAAAAAAAAACTTCTTTGGTCCAAAGTCTATATTATACAAGGGATAGTAGTGGCAGTAGCCTTTCCCTGGTTATAAACATCCCCAACCTATGAGAGTTAGGATTTGATCCTAGGCCCCTAGTGGTAGGCCGTGAGACGTGAACAGCTAAGCTAGTTGGGGACCTACAAGAATAATTTCCTTTTAGTAATAAGTAGAATGCAATGACAATGATTTCAATCATGTAGAACTATCCCATCCTTTTCTTTTTTCTTTTTGTTTGGGGGGATATAAGCCAAGTATCATTCAAACCTAACAGTACAAAACATTTATAAGGATACATAATTGTAAAGAGAAACAAAGAAAAACTTGAAGATTTTAGTAAAAATTGACTGCAAACACATATAGACAATAGTATGAAAATTTTACTTTTGAACCTCCTGTCCTATTTTATAGAACAGCAGCAGCTCATCTGATGGAAGTTTGAATAATACAGGGTTCCACATTGGAACGTCAGGTTGTCCATCAGCAATGACAGGTGACTGCCAACAGCCATCCTGCCCAGAAAAATTTTATTCTTAGTGTTAGGAATCACATAAAAGTTCGACAAGGACTTTACCAATAAAATTAAGATTGAATCTATCATTCAACTGGACTCAAATGGAAGAGTGACAACCTTCAGTTGCAGTGCATTGTATAATTCATATCTTAAGTAACCAGACAATAGAAAAATGGGGAGAAAAGTAAAGGAGAGATCTTTGTAAGAATGAAAGCAAAATCCATGAATTGTGTAAATAAAATTTTGGTCAATTTAGGGTTGTTGTAAAACAGAGCAAATGTTCTGCTTTACTCGGATTTCTTGGAAAAGCAAACCACAGGTAGGTTTAAGGTTTAGCATAAAGTGGAAGTGCTAGTATATGAAAAAGCACCATCAACTGCACAGAAATTTCTAATAATTGAAATTACAGAAGTCACGGTTTTAAATTAGATGCTCAATGTACAAGAGCAGTACACGCATGATCAATGTACATGAGCAGTACACGCATGCAGATTCACACACACACACACACACACTTATGCATTCTCCATCTTAAAAATAATTGCAAACAAAAATACAACCTTTGTTCATAAAGTGAGCGAGTCTAACAGAGTGTAAATATTGTTACCTTGTACGTCTGCAACCAAATTTTCACATCAGGTGCCCCCTCTGATGTACCTCCAAAATAAGCAACCAAAAAATGATCTTTATCAACCTACACAAAAAAAAAANAAAAAAAAAAAAAAAAAGGGAAAGCACTGGTCTGATTAGCTTATGCGGGGAAAAGACTACATAACCACAAAGAAGTACAAATCTTTCACTTTTTTTTTGTCTTGCACAACCTCAACAATGGTAGAAGCATGACAGCTATTGAAGGGAGCAGAATTTGCAGGAAAAGTGAATTCCTCTAACAAAGGGCCCTCAAGATAACAGTCCTTCCTCATATTTATACTTGGGGGAGCAGATGTTGTAGTATCCGCAATTGCAAATATACTATCTAATTTTCTGCATAAATTATATTTTTGTGTTAATAAAAAGATTTTAAATGCATATGCATATATGGATGTTCATCTAGACGCAGAGTTGCAGAATGACCAAATTCAATAAAAATAATTTGGAAAGTTTTAGCTTAATCTAATTTACAACGGATATGCTCAAGGAATCAAATGAACTAGCCAAGTAAACCATCATCAAATAAAATTAAAAAAATAATGAATATGGAGTTTCTGTTTGTGTCATCAAATGCATCAAATACAATCCCAAAAAGAAAAAGAATGGCCCGAGAGCTTTAGCTAGGGAAGAGTAGAGACTTGGGTCCTAAAAAAAGAAAATTCCAAAAAAAAAAGAGAGTACATAGGGTCATGGACCACGTGGTGGGGACAACATGAGAAGGGTGAAGCAGGTAGCCGTTGGCATGCAATGTGAGACTGGGATGGAAAAAAAGAGTGAAGCTGCTTCCAAATCTAGATAGTGGGTTATGCAGATCAGAGACATTGAACAATGAAAAAAGCAAAAACAGAAACAAAGACAGCAAAAGAACCAACACAATGCTTCCGCCTGATTTCCACATATTTATCAACTAATGCTTCTATGAAATAAAAATGTTCATCAAAGCAATATATACACAAATGCTTCATAATAGAGTACCTACCACCTACCACCTACTGCAGTTGCCATCGCATGAAACAGAGATGGGTTTGACTCTAACACTTTGTTTTTCACAGAGGGGAGTGATTTAACAGCTGCTCTGAAACTCAGCTCACCGCCCCACAGTAGGTATTTATAATACAAAACAATTACACAATACATTATAGAAAACAGCACAAAAGTACAAAACAACATAAATGATAAAGGTTATAAAAATAAAATAAACAAACGAATATAAAGAAAGAGGCCTGCAAAAATGGCCCGAGCTTGATGGGCTGGCCTGGCCCGTTTCACTTTATTTTTTTGGTAATTCTAAAGAAACCTCAGTTTTCTTTTCAAACTTCCACAAACATTTTGTTTCCCAAAAATGTCAATTTTACCTTTTTTTTGGCCACACATATAGTTAAAATCTTTAAAACGATAAAAAAGAAAATAAGTATGTGAATTGTGAAACACTCTCCTCCCCCTCTCCTACCCGTACCATGCTTGTGCCGAGTCTATCTGGATTACATACCTACTACATGAACTTCATCATCCTATTGCTGCCAAGATTACTTTTTAGTGTGATGATCTAACTACCACCTATGTGGCAGTCAATCATTTTTTTCAGATCGCACAAAATACATTGAGCTTGATTGTTATTTTGTTCGTGAGCATGTCCAGATGGGTTCACATCAGGTTCAGTTTATTCCATGTCTTGATCAGCCGGCTAATGTTCATACCAAAGGACTGCACAAGAATCGGTTTCTCATTCTTCGCTCCAAACTTCTTTCCCACGGGGCTAAGTTTGCGAGCGCATAAACCTCTATTAGATTCCCCTCCAACTATGACTCATAATACTTTGCACTCGTATGTTTAGGTTACTTGTAAGACTTTGCTTGCTAATTCCTTGCTGCACAAGGTTACCACTTGTATAAATACTTGTTAATATGAATAATACAATCATCAAATTCTCAAGGATGGGGAGAAGGTTTCACTTTTTTAATTTTTTATTTAAGATTAGGGACAAAGATGGAAAGGTAGGAGAATTTGTTTTTGATGGCTGCCATATACGCACCCTTGTTTTTCTCACCTCACACCCCTTACTTACTATGCACTCATTTTACTTGAAGTTTTAGACAATTTCTCATCACACACCCTCCTTCCACCCCTCTACACCATCTCCTTATGCCCCTCTTTCCCGTCCTTCTCTCTCTTCACACCACTCGTATCGGCCTCGATCCCTTTCTGTCTGGCAGAGGGAGTGTGAATAGAGAATCGTTCACCATTACGTAATATTTTGTTTCTCCACACCAGGTCCGTGGTCCACAATCATAAACAATGTAAGAAAATAATGAACTACCTCAAGCCCCTTAATTTGCACAACAAGAAAGTAGATTATATATTACAAAAAGGGCCACAAAAACAATTAGAAGGTGATACTGTAGAAACCATTATGTTGGTGTCACCTTCGACGTTAACAATTGTGTGTTGTGTAGAATTAGATAGAACTACACAAAACAAAACAATTTAAACATCCAAAGACTCATTTGGTTAGCTGGGAGCCTGGGACAGAGTTAGTTGTCCTAAGAGTCTTGATGGTTTGGGGGGTTAAGAGGACCTCTCTAATGAATAAGGCCGGCCCTCCTTGCCAAAGCTGGTTGGAGACTGTTAAAAAAGGATGATGGTCTTTGCGCTGATATATTTAGCAAAAAGTATCTCAAAGCTGGTGTGCATTTTGTTCTGCACTTGGGTAAATGAATGGGGTCTCTCCCACCTGAAAGAGCATTACTGATGGGCTTGAGGTTCTCAGAAAAGGTATTCGGTGGAGAGTTGGCAATGGTCAGAAGACTCAGAATATTAATTTTTGGGATATCTCTAGGTTGGCAAGAAGACACTCCAGTCCTTGGCCTTAAATCCTATTGAGAGTGTTGATAGCCGATGTTTCGTTGCTAATTTCATTTCTGAGGCTGGTTGGGTATGGATCTGTTGCAACAACAATCTGTCACTCAGCAAATCCTTACTATTCATGTAGGATTGGTCACTAAAAATGAGGATTCTGTTATTTGGCATGGCTCCTCTACTTGTGAATTTATCTGTACGAATTTGGCTTATTTGATGATGGGGGCGGTAATTGGCCTCATCTATGGCATATGAAGCTCCTACCTAAGGTTCAATTATTTTTGTGAATTGTCCTCCATGCATGGAAAGCTCCTCAATAATGATCCAAGAATCAAGAAATCCATGTCTCAGGACTGCTCTTGCTCTATCTGTGGTTGTGATATGGAGTCTCAGAAGCATGTTTTGGTGGATTGAGAGGTTGCTTCTCAAGTTTGGACTTGCTTGCAGCAGCCTATTAACTCGCTTTGTCTCAGTTTTCTACCTCTAATGAGTGGTTGGAAGCCAATGCGAGAGCTTCTATCCCTCATAAGCTGGGCTTGCCTTTGTATCTTCTTTTTGTTGTTACAGCTTGGTTTCTCTGGAAATGGAGTTGTAGTGCTATTTTTTATCATAACTTTAGCCTTCCTCCAATTTTGCTGGTTGTGTTGTGCAGTATGCTGCTGATTGGTTTAAAGCTAATTCTTCTACTAGCAGTAAAGCTCCCAGAGTTCAAGCCTTTCTTGCTTGGAAGCCTCCAACAGTTGGTGAGTGGTGATGGTCTCCTGAGTGCTGGTAGTCTTATCAGGGACTGGAATGGGCAATGGATCACTAGTTTTATGTCTAATCTTGGCTCTGGTGAGATTTTACAGGCTGAACTTTGGCTGTCCTTCAAGGCCTTGAGCTGGCTTGGAAGCATGGCATTCTTAAATTTTAAGTGGAGGTTGATTATGAGGCTGTTGTGAACATTGTGAAGGGTGTGTTAGCTGCAACATCCCTCCTTGGATAATTGGAGCTGTGAGGTTGGGCATGCGCATGATAGCGAGTAGAGCTGACTTGGTGAAATCACACTTTTCCATTAATTGAGTTTTCAGATATATACAAGGACGTAACAGCAACACTACAAAGAAGGAGGACTAAACTACCTTTGACGGCAACGATACAAAGAAGGACTAAACTACCTTTGACTAAGTGATACAGCAGACCCGTTTACAACAAGAATTCGAAATTCAAATGGAGATAACAATATCTGCTAACAGCGCACAGGGAAAGAAATATGGAGGGCTGAGTTTTGCCCAACTTGGGAACCAGCTTGGCTTAGGTTTTGAGGACATAGATAGATGGTTGTTGTTTAGAAGGAGGGTTGAGCAAATGATCCTTGTCTTAGTTGTTTTTCATTTTGGGCTTAGGACCCCAATTGTACCCAAAAAAGGAAGAAAAAAACAGTTTTAAGGCTTCAAGCATCGGTAAAGGATCCCAGACTCCCAGTACATTTTTATGGCTCATGATTTGGATAACTCTTGATCTGATTAAGCTCACAAAAAAGTGATGAGATTCTTATACAATCTTATACAGTTATACATATGTTCGATTAACCACACGACCGTTACAATCCTTCTCTGACATCCCAAGCTCCAACGACAATCGCTTCCATCATCCTCGATTATGAGGATATAAATAGGGATGATAATGATATTAGCATCGGAATCAGCACCGATTTGTGTGAAACTTTGAAATACCCAGTAGTACCAACTTGAAGGACTCTGTTTTACATGAAATGAGTTTCACCCTTGTCAGAAAAAAAGCTATAGCCATCTTTAGACCCGTAGACTAATTTAAGCAATTACCCATCTTCAGCCTCAGTGGAAAAGTCAGGTTCTTCAGGTTTTTGTAATTTTGGCATCTCATCTTTCATCTTCTGAGCTCCCCTCCTTGTGTTTGCAGCAAACCTTGAAGCCAGTAACGTGACCTCAAGATTCATTTTCACCTGGGAAGGATTTGAACTAACAGAAAAATTTTGTTCGTCTTGCGCAGTCTCATAGGCTACTTTCTCATCGAAAGCAAAGGATTCCCTCAAACTGAGATCTTTTGCCGTCATCCTTCTCTTATGACGACGCCAAGCAGCCTGTATGAAGCAGGCTGCCCATGTTCTCCAATGGTGAGAATAAAACCGAAAGGTGTGCTGCAGCTTCTTGCTGTGCAGGCGTCTAAATTGGTTAGCAACAAATTTGAGATCTTCAGCTCGCAATGCAAAAGCTTCAACTTCAGCAAGTGCTTTAACTGTTCTTGTTGAAGAAGGCAAGTTAACAGTGGATTTTGGGAGCAAAGCCCATGCAAGTAGCTCCTCACCACAAAAGTCTCCAGGCCTTAATATTATTGAGTTAAAGAAACCAGTCCGGCCACCATTGGTAGTAGAACTATCCAGAGTACCTCTAATAATGAAAAGCATTTCTGTCACTGGGTCACCCTCTCTGACAATGTAAGTGCCTGCTGTGCTTAGGGAAGATACTAGACGCTCACATATTGCATCAAGAAGCTGATCATCCATCTGTGAGAAGAAAGGTACCTGAAAAATGATAAAAGAAAGAGGGTTAGTATTACAGAAGTCATAATAATAATTTTATTACCACGTCATTCCACAGATTCCTGGCCCATTTTATGACATTGTAAGGGGGTTAGAACCCCATGTTCTGAAGTGTCATTATAGCTCAACTACATTTGGCGTGTCTAAGTGAGTCACATTAACTAGTGAAAACTGTAGCATTTACTAGTGAATCGCATCATTGAAAAGTGTAGCAAACCTATACTTTTTGAGACATTTTCAAAGTCAGTATAGTAAACTTTAATGCCTGTTCAACTTGGTAAGATATTAACTTTGACCAAAATCCAACACAGGCTTGTTATACATGCTACACATGCACAAAGGAAGTAGCCAGAAATGCCAGTCCAAATGATCTCTCTGGTGGCATGCCCCATCTAGACCTTCTAGGAGTCCTCTGATTCCATTATTTTGGATAAAATATGACAAAGATAATGAAAGAAGTTGTTTTTAATCCCTAAAAGAGAATACTTGGGGAGAATCATACTCGTCGAACAAGATCTAGGCATAGGTGGCGTTGAATATCACGACGAAGATCGGTAGGTAAGCCATGAAGAATGGCTTCTTCATCAACTCCTCGAGTTGCCAGCCACTTGTATTGAACAAAACGTCGAACACGTCGTCTCAAATCTTCAGGGAGTTGACGATGCCTCATCCATTCCTCAGTGTCTCTTCTCTTAAGCCTCCACTCCTCAAGCCTCACAGTGGTTGATTGGAGATAGGTCTACATTAAAAAGACAATCTTATAGTATAAATTACCAATTAAACATGCATCAAGGTTCATTTCAAACATTAATATAATGTAATTGAATCATAAATGCAACTAAATGCAATCGCTAATCTAAGTAGACTAGTCAAAAACAACCAATAACTAATAATCCATATTGAAAATTGTCTCAATACTCCTCCAACAAAGTTATCATTATATATAACTAGCCTCTTGAAATATGCTCCACACGTGTCAATTGGCCTATTTACTGTGTTTTTTTCTTTTTGTATTTTGTTGTTAGTTTTATAACTTCCCACCACTCTCTCCACATTTTGAGGTGGTTAGATATTTTTTTTATTTTTAAATTATATTTTGATAGTTGTATTTTACAACATTTATTAGGTTATTTTTATGGGACTGTTTGTTGAATGATGAGTAAAGATATTTGCATAAACTTTTAGAAACTTCAAAAGTAAGGCGTGAAGAACATAAAATTTGGCATTAACTATTACCTAACTTTCTAGTTAGGAAATAACAAGTAAAAAATTTATACAAGAAATCATTTGAGAGATGTATTTAACAATTAAAAAGTGAAAAAAGAAACACTAATAGAATTCTTAAATCAGCCAAAAAGTAATATTAGCAAGAAATAAAGGTAGAAAGCCTTTTCATAGTACCTGCATATTCCCGATCAAGTGAGCAAATAATACAAGACCAACGATGGCAATGAGAATGGCAAATGACGTCTCTCCAATAAAAGTGCTTGTTGCCAAATTCTGCCCATATGAACTGAGAAAAGAAAAAATCAAAAGGCATTAATCAAAATTATCTATTTTTTATTAGACTAAAAAATTTTAATATTATCCCATGTCATGAAATAAGGAAAAAGAAAAAGAAAAAAGAGAGACTGCCATTTCTTATAGCAACTGTTCTGCCAGTTTATTACATTATTAGCATACACGTGCAATTTCTTTTCCGTCGATATGCCCCACAATTTGTACTCCCACCTGCCTGTTCAGTTAATTCAATAGCTTTTCAATTTTATCCCAATCGGGAGGCCTATTTCAGCATCACAAAAATTTTTGTTTCCACACCGAAGGCTCTTAATCTTAACAATATTTATGTTATGAAAGAACATGAAAATAAATCTTTTTATTTGAAAAAAAATAAAAAAGAAACTTTAGGATTGCTAAATAACAGACGAAAAACCATATGCTCCAACCACCCAGGGTAAGTACAATGTGGTAGTCGATACATTTTAACAATAATACTGTGCAGCATTCCTGGTCAGTTAATTAGCATGCAGCCAAGGAACCATAAATAAGATGTATATTTCTTATAGGATCAGAGCATTGACCCGTCTACAAAAGGTGAGGGTCTATTCCAGCAAGCTGAAACATTGGCTTTAACATCCATAGCCAAAAAGAAAAATAATTAGTCTAAACTTCACCTTAAGATCCAGTTTCTTAGAATTTCAATAGATGCTAACCTATTAATATAAAGTCTATCAACTTGATAATATTTTTTTTTTATTCTAATGCATGCCTAGGCAAATATTCCTTTCTAGACTGCATTATAGGCTTATAGCATAAGAGATAACATATATACTCCTGGGGTAAGCATGTTGTGTATGTTTCCAGAATAGAAAGCCCTTCTTATGATTATCTATTTAAAATCAGAAAAGAGGGCCACAATTGCATTGTTATCTTAACCTATCTTTCCATTAGTTATTAATCTATCAAAGAATGATTATTTTTTGGAAAATATAGGGTCAGAGAATATAAATGTTCTGATACATGCTGGATACACATTAGAACATGGGAGGAGTTTTTTGAACCTTTTTTTTTCCCTAGAAAAAAGGTTTATATATACATATATCAAAAGTGCAAGTGAGTAAGTACGGACTGCACTTCTTGGATTGGCTGATCAATCTGCAGGCCAGGGCCAAAAAGTGCAGTTCGACACACAATAATTTTACAATTAATATATTTATCTCTTTATGTCAATCAACACTGAACAATATATATTTTTTTTATTAAGAAAACTAAACTTTCTAATATTTAGAAACAATGGTAAATGAACAAAATATGAAAAAACTAAAAGTTCAATTAAAAAATTAAAAAGAAAAACACCCACACCCCTCCC
>QANT01008196.1:0-46283 GCA_003254885.1 Purshia tridentata | reverse complement strand
TTTTAACAATTCGAATTGTTTATTTTTAAGCCTTTATTCATATATATATAGATCATCTTTATAAAAAATTAGTCAAATAGAAAATCATTTGCCTATCTAATTTAATTTGATCAAATAAAAAAACAGTTTTGATTGTTAAAAAAATTCTATTTTGCTAATTAATTTGATGAAACAAATTTGATTTGACTCTTTTTTTTTTTAAGAATGATCAAAATTAGATAGGCAAATGATTTTAAATTTAGCAAATTTCTTGCAACAATAATCTATTAAAGGAGATCTAAAAAATAAATGGTTTGGAGCAATACAAAAAGACTTGAAAGGCTGCTCTATATATATATACATATGAAAGAGAGAGAGAGAGATATATTAATATTTTACTAGCTAGGACACTTACCAAGCATTTGTCGAGAGAGAGAGAGAGAGAGAGAGATTAATATTTTACTAGCTAGGACACTTACCAAGTATTTGTCAAGAACCTATATTTTTATGTCAACAGTTCCCGAACCAAACTTGACTTTGTATTCTATGTCTAGTCAAGTTTGAGTAAGTCAAAGTTATGAAGAAGTCTACTTTAAAATTTCATACCATGAAAACCACAAACCTAGTGGTTTATGCATCCTAATTTGCTTGCGTGCTTTCATTTTCACAATCTCATATATATCTTTCATCTTAAGAAGGTTAACGGAATAGAAACCTACATTCGTGCATATCTGGATGAACATATTTTACAAAGTTATATATATATGCATCAATTTCTAGTTCAGTTTAAACTTTTGCTTAATTTTATTCCAGCTTAATTGCTGCAGATTTGTGTATGCATGTCTATATATAGCTTCTTGGTTTGATGACTTAGTCTTTTCTATACTTAGTTTTAAAATTTTCCTAAACGCAATTAAGTGTGGCACTAGTATGAGTATATATAATATATTATTGACATTGATCATCCTTAAGATTCATTAAGGTTGATTAATATAATCATAATCAAGCTTTTAATAATTATGAGCTTAATTAATGTTAAGACCAATATTATAATTGCTAATCGTGCTTGTGCAAAGTTATGAAGTCAAGTGCTGTATCTTTCTCAGTTTCCAACCATATTATTCTGACCTCCTTACGTTACTTCTATCTGAAAAAAAAGACAAAAAACAAACAGATGCCAGCCCATACATATCAGGCCTCATAGTTTGGTTACATGTATTGGGGAAAACGTCTTTTTTTTTTTAATGTCACACTCAACAAATAAGAGTCCTCACAAAATAGTTATTAGCCTAATGATATTTTTGTTTATAATGTTTGGAGGAGGCTTCAAGTTTAAATCTTGCTCTAATAAATAGAAAAAAAGAAATAAAATTAGTATGTAAATTAAGCAGGAAATCACGTGCGACATTTCAATGCCATGACCTTTTGTTGATATTCTCTATTCATTTGATGTCGTATGTGGCTAAAATTAATGAGAGAAATATGTGCATGATTAATGGACCATCAATTCACTAAGCTATGGGTGTGATTGTCTTTGAATTTGGCTCATTAAGTGTTTGAAATGGAAGTAATTAAAGAAATTAAAACGAATTTAATTAGGATCAACAATTAATGAAAAAAGTAGTAGTATTAAGACAAGCAGTACGTCAACATCAACAGAGGAACATGTCCCAGTGTAGCAGAAAAGTTTGGTACGAGAAATTTAAGAAGTTAAGAATGAAAGGCCTTCATTGCGTGGTCGAGCTGTGTAAAACTGCTTTGTAGCTGGACATATTATATATGGGATTGGGACGTGGGAGAGGTACATAGTTACTCACTTTTTGTCTATTTTTTTTGCATGACAAGTTTCAACTCTTCAATCCCACATTTAATTTATTAGGGTTGAGAAAATCATGTGTAGGATCAAAGGAAGGGCTTTCGAAAAAAACAAACAACTGAAAAGACTGCTAATTAGTAGATATAAATCAATGCTTAATATATTTTCTGTGTAATTATTATTATCTTTTTTCACAAATTTCTTTTCTTTTCATTTTCTTTGATATACAAATTTACTTTCGCCAAACTGCTTTCCATTCTTAATTTGGCTTAATTGGAACAATAACCCTTCAACTTTTTCTCGATTCTCTCTTTAGTTCTCTAATTCAACTTTATATGTATGGAGAGATCCTTAAACATTTTTCAGTTTTCTTACTTTTTCATTCTATATATTTATATTAAAATTGATCATGTGCTAGAAGACAATATAAGACAGTAAATCACATTAGTACACCAATTAATAATATTATTATCATGTTTAGCTCATTTGAGCTCGGTACTTAAAAGAAAACAGTACTCGATCAAATTCAAATAAATAAGTTGGTTAAAAATACAAGTCAAGTTTGAACCATATAGTACGTACTATTGTAAAGCTCATAAGTAATTGAAATTTCGTCACGAGACAACTCAAGACAAGTCAAGCTCTTGTATTTTTTTTCTCCGGGCCGGCATTCTTTTTCCCATCCTACCCTTTGCAAGAGAATTAATTAATTTTCAGCCTCTTATAAATTATGTTTCCAGGCATAAGATAGAAATGTTATAAATACCTTTTTAAAAAAATAAAAAACTAATTTTGTGCTTATCATGAGTCTGGACCATCAAGTGTGACAAAAGAGATTCTTGGGGCAAAGATGGAGAACCCCAAAGCCAAATCCTTTTCCACAAAGCCAATTAAAGACTCTCAATTCTCTCAGCCTACAATCTTTTTAAGGCAACAAACAGTGAAAGATCACTTTCAAATTTGCTAGTGAGATCCAACTTATAAAATTAATTAGCCCACCATAAATTTTCTTCACAGCCCGTTCAATATATTTTTAAGTAAAATTATTCTACAAGACCAACATACTGCACAGGGTTTAATACAAGAAAAATGAGACTTACTGTTTTCTGATGATAGCATTATGATTTTGCTTATAATCCCACAAATATTCAGATCTCTTTTTAATTACTTTTTGTTAATTAAAGGTTCTGAACCAATGTGATCTTGGTGCCATGACCCCAATTGTAACTTCTCTGGTTAGATCATATTTCTCACATGCAGAACTCTCATAGACAAGAGAAATTAAAGGAAAAATGTGAAATTTTTGAAATAAAGAAGAGGCTTATTAAAATGGGTAATGGGTTGCATTCCTTGAGCACATGCATGTTTAATATTAATTGGTTCTTGAATTGATTCGCAAGAGAAAAAGGCCTGCTGTGTATGATTGGCCACACTGCATAGCACGAGGCCAGTGTATGATTGCCAAACAACACATATATGATCGATATATTTGTATGTGCGACTCTGGAGGGCCCCAACACTAGCTATGGTGGGCTGGTTACCCACTCAGATAATGATGATAAATTGAATTCAATATCATGGAGGAGTTTTGAGGGCCTCATGCGTTGCCAATCAGATATATCAAACTCATATTCAAAATCTTATATTTTATATAAAACGTAGGGCGCTAATTCTTTTGCTTTGTATATATGTTGAAGCTAGTATTTAATATTTGATGTATATATAATTATAGAGGTAAAGGTAGCAGCCGGCAGAAGGTACAAAGATTATTAATTAAAAATGGAAAGCCTCCAAAAATTTAGCTTACATGTACATACAGCCAGCCAGGCTAGCTCTTGCATTTGCACTTGCACTTGCACTTGCACGTCACAGACATTAATTACTACTTGAGAATTGAGATTGAAACCAAGCCTCAATGGTGTAAATCACAATGATTTGAAGGGTGAGATGTAATTCTATATATCAACTGTGGCTAAACTGTGAAATTGTGAATATAGACTACTGCCTTGGAATTAAATATTTGATTTTGTGATTCTGACCAGCAAAATCATGTATACATAGTACCTTGGACTGCCTATAAATCTAGTGATAGATTGTTGTCCATCATGTTTGGACTTGTAGGCTGGAAATAGATGGGCTACAACAAGCCCACTTGTACTTTTTTGGTAGTCTAGTTGTATAGTTCAGAGTAAAACTTTCATAGGACGAATGTATATATTTATTATGTCCATTTTTCTTATTTTGTAATATGTTATGTAATGAAAGAGATAAATGTAATAAAACATATAAACATAGGGTGTATATAAAATGTAAATTCACCCAAAGGCTTTTCATTTCCACCCATGTAACTAGGAGTATGTATATATGTATGGTTTGACGCGCGTGGTATATTTATTGAGCAAATTCAAGTCATGTTGGTGACTGAATTAACCTTATTACACACTTAAATTTATTCTTCAATGTACATGATGTTGTTTTATAATGAACACGCTGGGTAACAAACCTATCCAGGTTTTGAGGTTTTATCTTGAAATTAAGGTCTTTGTGCCATTAGTAGTGGATTTTTAACTTATATATTTCTGTTGTAAAATATATGTACTAGGGTTTTGTGGAGGCAGAGAGAATCCTCAGGTTCTCTTATTCATTCAGGAATATATATACTTATACAGAGGTAGGGTTTACTCACTTTAATAAATTACAAGTATACCCCTACAACTAATTACAGGAATAGCCACACTAATAAAGATATTTACAACACTCCCCCTTGGATATTCCATGTCATTAGTGTTGTCTCTGCTATGTGCTTCTAAGTTGCCTCGTCAAAACCTTGCTAGGTAATAAAAACCCTGTGGGAACAAAAACAACCCCGGTCGAAGGAGAAAAGAGTACAACGCGCGTGAGTGTGGACTTTTCGCATCAGGACCTCGGAAGTAGGTGAAGTCATCTCATAGTATATCAATGGGAGCGGAGTGCATTTAGGGTTGCTACACCAAAACCTTGCCCGGTAAACCCAGTGGGACAAACCCGTGGTCGAAGGGAAAAGATGAGCAAATGCATATATATCAAATCGAGGCATCTTCAGGATGCTATATGAGTGGGGTGACCATGCCAAGATGTGCCTCATTAAAACCTTGCCAGGTAACAAAACCCAGTGGGACAAAATAACCCTGGACGAAGGACAAAAGAGTACACGATGGTCAAGTGAGTGTGCCTCAGGATACTCCCCCTGATATCGACTCCCCCTGAAGACTATATACTATGTAAATCAAACAATCTACACAAGCCAATACCTCAAACATGTTTCAAGAATGTGGGCTTTCGTAGTGACTTGGTGAAGAAGATCTGCAGGATTGTCTTGAGGTCGGATCTGGTTGACCCCAATCTTCTGATGTTCTTGTTGCTGATGGTTGAAGAAGAACTTCGATGCAATACGCTTGGTGTTGTCTCCTTTGATGAAACTCGTCTTCATCTGCTTGATGCAAGTGGCATTATCTTCTGAGATAATGGTTGGTTCATCAGTGGTGGAATACAGCCCACTTGTACTTCGAACATGCTTGGTAACGGCTTCAAGCCATATACATTCATGAACAGTCTCGTGAAGAGCTAGAATCTCAGCATGATTCGAAGAGGTAGCAACAAGGGTCTGATTCGTAGACCTCCAAGATATTGCTATATTCCCAATGGTAAAGACATAACCAATTTGGGAACGTGCCTTGTGCAAGTCTGATAAATAACCCCTGTCAGAAAATCCAACAAGGCATGCACCATTCTGAGGGCCAAAAGGGGATTTGACCCATTCCAAGATACATAGGGATAGAATAAGCCCATATCCGTCATACTTCTAATGTAGCGGAAAATATCTTTTATGCCATTCCAGTGGCGGCGTGTTGGCGCAGAGCTATATCTAGCTAGCAAGTTCACAGCGAATGTGATGTCCGGTCTAGTGCATTGAGCCAAGTACAATAATGAGCCTATTGCACTTAGGTATGGAACTTCTGGTGCTAATACCTCTTCGTTATCATCTGCGGGACGAAACGGATCCTTCTTGGGACCTAGACTACAGACGATCATGGGTGTGCATGAAGGCTTCGCTTTATCCTCATTAAAGCGCCTTGATATCTTCTGGATGTATTTCGATTGATGGACCAAAATCCCATCTGCACAGTGCTCGAGCTCCAGGCCAAGACAGAAATTCATTCTCCCAATATCTTTCATCAAATTCCAAATTCAGGTGCTTAACAGTCTCATTGATCTCTTCAGGAGCACCAAATAGATTTATGTCATCGACATAAACAACCGCAATAGCAAATCCGGAACTTGTTTTCCTAATAAACACGCATGGGCATAGTTCATTATTCAAATATCCCTTTCCGATCAAATATTCACTTAGACGGTTATACCACATCCGTCCGGATTATTTCAATCCATAAAGTGAACGCCTCAAACAAATGGAGAGCGTGTTCCGTGGTCTGGAACTATTTGCATCGGGAATCTTAAGTCCTTCAGGAACTTTCATATATATCTCTGTATCAGGATCCCCATAGAGATAAACTGTGACCACATCCATAAGCTGCATATTCAGTTTTTCGGAAACTACCAAACTGATAAGGTAGTGAACGTTATGACATTCATTACGAGAGAATATATCTCCTCGTAATCAATCCTAGGACATTGAGAAAATCCTTGCGCCACTAGACGAGCCTTGTATCTCACAATCTCGTTTTTCTCATTACGATTCCTTACAAATACCCATTTAAATTCTACAGGTTTAACATGGGGAGGTGTAGGGACAACAGGCCCAAACACTCTTCTCTTTGTCAAGGAATATAATTCAACCAGGATTGCTTCTTTCCATTTTGGCCAGTCGTCTCGACGTTGACATTCATCAACGGAGCAAGGTTCGATGTCATCGCTAATTATGATTTCGGTAGCTACCGCGAATACAAATATATATCATCGATGATAATCTCATTTCGATTCTGAATCTCACATAAGCATGCATAATTTATTGAGATTTCTCTGTTTTCGGGAGGGGGTTCAAATGTTGGAGCGTCCCCCAACACCGTCTCTTCCAGGACGAACCCATAATCCGAAACAATCTCGTGAGGATGGATCGATTGAGGTTGCGATGTCAAGAAGATTTAACAATCTCATGAGATGGATCGATTGAGGTTGCGAGGTCAAGAAGATTCATTTGTGCCAAATTTACCCTCTTCTAGGGATAAGAATCTTTCGAACTTAGTGGTTTACCTCTCTTCTGGGCAGGGACATATGACTGGTTAGCCGCCATGGCCGTACCTCGTCCATCTGGGACGACACGTCCTACAGGGACGACAAGTCCAACAGGGACAACACATGCTACGGGGACGACATGTCCTACGGGGACAAATATCCTTGCAGGCACGTTTGCAGCAGGTATATGTGATCTCGTCACTTTAGCTAAATCAGAGAAAGCGTCTGGCTACACTCTGTAGATCTAGAATTCTCCGCAATTCACTATAACATTGTGCGGTTCGGGGATCAACATGAGATATAGTGGGGATATTCCACGTCAATTCACGTCGTTCATCAGGAACGGTGACGTTCTTATCTCCCCCTAACGGCGGGAAGACTATCTCATCAAAGTGACAATCCGCAAATCTGGCGGGAAAGAGATCGCCTGTCAAGGCTTCTAAAAAGTGTAGAATGAATGGGGATTCATAACCGATCGATCATTCGTTGAGGGCCCAATTTTGTACTTTGTGGTGGCACAATTGGCACATAAATTGCACACCCAAATACGCGTAAGTGCGAAACGTCAAGTTCGTACCCAGTTGCCAACTGTAACGCAAAGTAAGGTTGGGTAGCAGTGGGCCTCAACCGGACCAACCTAGCTACAGGCGAGATTGAATAGCCCTATGCAGAAAAATAGTGAAATCTTTACTAGTCTTTGCATATGATGGTCTAGTATTCAACTTTCCCAACGAGCAGGCTTGGCATAGTGTGTCACTAAACACAAAATTATAAGGGGATGCCCGTGTGATGAATTGAGGATATGGCGCATCATACTTTGACCTGGGTGTTCTGACCAATCATGCCATAGCAAAAAAAAACCGCTTAAATTAGTTAGCGTCTGGCTAACTACATAGTTTGCCTCAATCAATCTAATGGTCGTCATATAGAGACCATTCGAGAGACATTTCAATTTTTCCAATATACGCTTCTGGCCGTACAAATTGAAAGTTATGCAAAGATATTCCACTCAATTTCCTCAATGATTTCAATGTGATAACCATTGGTTCGAATATCCTTAAAACCCAACAACGTTCTTCTCGAACATGGAGAATTTAAGGCCTCATTAATGGTAAATTCAGTACCATTGGACAACATAAAATGGACTTTGCCATGGCCCTCTACCAGGTTGGATTAGCCTGATATGGTTGTCACAGAGGTATGAGTAGGCAATAAGTTTGAAAAATACTTCCGTTTCTGGAGTATAGTGTGCGTAGTAGCACTGTCAGCCAGACAACAAACTTCCCCACAAAACATGCCTATTCATAAACTTAATTCAATGTATGAAAATAAATAACTTCATTGAATTAACATCCGAACATAACCAAATTTCCAAAAACTAACAATCCAAAACATAAATCACCAAAATAATTCGAATATGAATCATTATTCAGAGAATAAAATAAATATGGCACAAGCGCCGATCATAACCATGTTTTCGAGTTTTTTAGTCCTCGAAGTGTCCAGAAGCAGTCTGGAAATCAGTGATCTCTAGTGTGGCATTCATAGAAAATGATCCTTCGACGAAGTTGGTTTCACGAGGTCCGCGACTGGAGTAATACTCCTCTATAGCTTGCGCTAATGCACGACAGGTGCGAGACCAATGATCAGTTCCTCCACAATGGTGACATAGATCAATTTGATTATGATTCTGGGGGCAACAGGCCTGACTAGTGTTCCTCTCATTTTGAGTTCTTAAGGTCGAGTAACCGTGATTTCCATCACGTGGACTTTGGCCATGGGAACTGGGGTTATGTGGGCCTTGGCCACGTAAGCCTTGATCATATGAAGTGTTCTTCTGAGAACCTTTCCTTCCATTTCTCGGGCGATCAGATATTGAGCCTTTTTTATGACCCCGGTTTCCCGTTTCGCGAGTTGAATCGCAATGAGCAACATAGTTTGCTTCAGGTGAAGTGTTCTTCTGAGAACCTTTCCTTCCATTTCTCCGGCGATCAGATATTGAGCCTTTTTTATGACCCCGGTTTCCCGTTTCGCGGGTTGAATCGCAATGAGCAACATCGTTTGCTTCAGGCAATGGTGTTGCTTTAGTACCGGCTGGTCAAGCTTGATCATTGTTTAATAATCAGTTGTTGTTCTTTTTGGCGAGCAACAAAGTAGTGATCAATTTCGAGAACTTGGTAAAATGCCTCTCCCTGTATTATTGCTTCTGGACCAAACAGGAGGTAGGGAAGATAAAGAAAATCTTCTCCAATAGGTTAGCTTTGGTGAGCTCCTTCCCACAAAATTTTAGGAGTGACCAAATCAAGCAAATCTCCGAATTATACTCATTTACGGATTTGAAATCCTGGAAACGGATGATATGTCAATCATGTTTTGCTTCGGGCATGAAAATGGTCCCTAGGTGGTTAAACCGCTCTTCCAGAGTGACCCAAAAATGAAATTTGAGGAGTGACCAAATTCGACAAATCTTCGAATTATACTCATTTACGGATTTGAAATCCTGGAAATGGATGGTCTGCCACTCATGTCTTGCTTCGGGCATGGAAATGGTCCTTAGGTGGTTATACCATTCTTCCATAGCGACCCAAAGAGCTCGTGGATCCTCTTTAGTGAGGTACTCAAATGAAGCTTTACATCTTGAGTCCACTATAAATGGTTTCTTTCAAAAACTTCCAAAGCGACAAAATCAAGCTTGTTGAGATTTGACATTCTCAAGAAAGGAACAAATAATAATATTTAGTGCTTTGGGCAATAACATCCATAAGCAACTAATAAGAACTTCAAGTTCTATAACATGGTAAAATGAATTCAGATTAGACATGTAAAATCTACTGGTTTTATCATGTATGGTGAATTTATGAAGGAAACTTCAAGTTCCTTGCATTATCGAAACTACGGGTTCGATATTATGTATGAACTACTGGTTCGTTAATTACCTGCAATTTCTACACATAAATTCTAATGCAGAAATATAAACAAGTAAAATATTTATATAATTCAAAGAGAATTGAAAATATCACAAGATTGCTCATATAAATGATTCTGCCATTCACAATATAAGTATTAGATGAAGTGAATCAATTTCAAAGAAAACATGTTGGTGCAGTGGTAAACGCACATGCATTTGTGCAGCAAGTCCCAAGTTCAAGCCTCAGAGAGTGCTAGAATTAAACTCTCTTTTTTCAGAGTTTCAGGAGGTGAAGAGAAGGCTGCCACATAGGCATGCCGACATGGAGTGCGGCTCTGACGTGGCGTGCCAATGTGGACCCGCACGTTGGGCGCTGACGTGGCATGCTGATATGGACGCGCTGCTGGGCTGGCCACTTAACATGGGCCTAGGCTTGGGTTGCGGGCCTGCGCCCTTGTTGGGTTCTCTAAGCTTCTGGCTTGTAGCTTGGGCCTCTGACCTGGGCAGCGGGCCTCATATGTTGGGCTCTCTGGGCTGCCTGAGCTTCTGGTTGTAGCTTGGGCCTCGGGCCTGGGCAGCGGGCCTAGCCTTGGCCTGGGCATGGGCCAGGGCCCACTTGGCCTGGTGGCTGCGCGCCTCCTCTGGGCTGCGGTCTTATTGGGCCCACGAGGCCTTCTGGGCTGGTGTACTCAATTTGGGCTTGTTGGGCCATGCTTGCTGGGCTGCATGGCCTATTTGGCCTAGCCGCATGGCTTGTTGCAGAGGCAGCCAGATTGGGCTTGGGCCTGCCTTGACTGACGGCTGCCGGCGGCTGCTGGCCGCCTTTGTTGGTTTCTGACGGCTGCTGGCTGCCTGTGGTGGTGGCCGGTGACTGCTGGCTGCCCGGATAATTTCTGATCACCAGAAAATTATTTTTTTCCAATTTTCCACCTTTTTTTTTTTAAACATTCAATCCAAAAGCATGAACAACAATATATAATCCCAATTAAATCAATCACATAGAATTTAGGGTTCATGCCTCATACAGATTTTTACATGCAATTAAAGTTGAACAAGCATGAATACAAAAATTGTTTTAGAAAACTTACATGGTTGAAGAACAGATTGAATGATAATCCTCTTTTGTTTGGCGATCCACAATCTCAGAGCTTTTCGTGCTGATAACGTGTTGTAAAAATATATGACTAGGGTTTGTGGAGGCAGAGAGAATCCCTAGATTCTCTTATTCATTCAGGAATATATATACTTATACAGAGGTAGGGTTTACTCACTTTAATAAATTACAAGTATACCCCTACAACTAATTACAGGAATAGCCACACTAATAAAGATATTTACAACAATAATTGAAAATAATAATACCCATTCTAATTTATAGTAATTAATTAGTATGAAAGATGTCTTTGCTTTTTTTTTCTTATTAATTACATATTATTATAATTTATTTGAGCTGGATAACAACTAATATTTAAGTTTGAGCTAGGTATATAAGTAGATAACTAGTTTTTTTTTTTTTNGTTTTTTTTTTTTTTTTTTTTATAAAAAATGGGGTGGGCTGCAGCCCATCCCAGCCCCTACATTAGTTCCGTCCTGTGTACCTTCTTCAACACCCCAACATTAACAAAAATCACACTACACAATCAACTAAATGCAAAACAGAACAATATAACTAGGTGGATCTGTATGAGACCATCAACTATTGAGTATTCACACCGAAATAAAAGCACCCCTCACTTTTTATTAAAGTATGATGTGAATTAAGAAGGTTGTTAGAAGTGCACCTTCTTAGGTAGGCCCATTCCATTGCAAAGCCTCTTCATACCCTGGGCCTCCAAAACCTAGGCTGATGAAATGAGTTAAAGCTTTAAGGTAACACATGGATCAATATTTGCTAACAATTAATTCACAAAAGCAACCGGCCTTGAAATATTTAAAATTGACTAGGGCAAGTTAATTTGGACGTGATTCGCATTTCACAGTGCAATATTGAAGCTGCATCTGGCAGGCAGTACAACATATTAATAAACCAAGGATGTTACAGAGAGGCTTTCAATAGTTAATATTTCTCTCGATTTCTTAAAAATTACAATGCAAGTAATGGGAGCTACAATGCCATTGCACACAGGCTTACATAAGCGATTATGTTAACATCACGGATCAATTTTGCTTGTTGAGTATGGAATTGTTGAAAATATTGTAGGTGACAGCAGTGATGTTTCTACCCTGATTAACAACCTTGGCATTGGGGTTTTAATTGGGGTGGGGGTACTCTCTGTAAAGACTTGACCAAGTACACTACGGCTCAACTTGGCATAAACGGAAGAATGTAATTGAACACCGCAAAATAGAGAGATAAAAGCAAAAGTGAAAAACACAGAATAACAGAGGCTAACAAAGAAAAAAACAATTGTAAAAACAGAAGAAAGAGAGAGACTTGAAAACAAGGAAGAGTAGAGTCACCGGAAGGCCCCGCTGTCGTATGAACTCCAACGACAAAGTCAGTGAACAGTTTTTGGGAGAAAATGAACAAAGTTTTGGCGTCTTGATTTTGCGTCCTCTTTCCTCTACTTTATCCTCCTTTAATAGTCAAAGAATGCATGGAAAAGATATTTTATGCTCACCTTTCCAGTGCTGGTAGAGAGCCACGTGTCCCATGTTCTTTTCACCAATATGAGAAGTAAGACACGTGGTAGTCAGGTATTGTTTGGGTAGGCTGATCGGTGGGATTGGGTATAAACAGTTCCAAGTTATTTTTTCTATATAACCCTCTTTTCTGATAGGATGACAAGGCAGATTAATCCTTAATGTGGTGTTGCATGTACCAAAGAAAAGAGTGATTGCTTTCTGAAATCTACAAGAAACGCCATAGCAAACTTGTTTATCTATAGCAGGTACATAACACTTCTCTCCTTTGCTCCCCTCATCTTTGCATTTAATTGAAATGGGTTGTACTACTATACTCTTGTTTACTGCTTATATTATCAGTGTTTTTAAACTTGCTTCTTTAAATTGAAGGTGCATATATAGTTTGGTTGTTTCTGTACTGTTTGCGTTAATTTTCAATTATGGAATAAAAGGGTGTGTGCTTATGTGTATGTTATTGTAATCTTGACTTTTTTCATAAGAATTCACATGGCTAGTAGGAATTTTTAACAAAAACTACATTAGAATTTTCCAAGAATGGTTGACCAACAGACTTTTTTATGAATTTGAAGCATTTCACAAGATTCAAAAGCCATCTGGGGTGGGATGTAATTAAGACTTATAAATAAGTGTTAAGGTCTCTGTGTGTTTTCTCTTAGATGAATTCAATATGTTTGAATTTTCTCAAAATCAGCAGGAAAATGGAAGAAAGCAACAACCAAGCGGCATATGACATAGAAAATCCGTACATCCCACTAGTAACTTCAATGAAAAAGCAGTTGGATCACTTGTCTCACCTGTCCTCTGACTGTTGCATCTACATAGTACCTGAGAGACTACGACTTCTAAGTGAAAATGCGTATACGCCTCGGATAGTTTCTTTAGGTCCATTTCACCATGGAAAGGCTGGCTTGCATTCCATGGAAGAACACAAAAGGAGGTACCTACAAGATTTTCTTTGTCGGTCTAAAGTAAGCTTGGATGATTATGTAAAAAAAATAAAGGACTGTGAACCAAGGCTGCGCAGTTGCTATGCAAAATCCATTGAGTTTAGCAGTGATGAATTGGTATTAATTATTTTGGTGGATGGCGCGTTCATCATTGAGCTCTTGTTGAAGTTCAATTTCCCTGAATTGCGAGATGAAAGTGACCGCATGTTTAACAAACCATGGATGTTACAGGATGTATGGCCAGACATGCAATTGATTGAAAATCAGTTGCCCTTCTTCATTCTTGAGGAACTTTTTGACCCAGAGGAAGTTATAGTATCTTCTACGAGTAATGGTACTCAGGGAGTCTCTTCTTTGAGTAATGGTACTCAGCGGATTTCAATAATTAATCTCTCTCACAACTTCATCAAATCTTTAATGCATATAGAGGAATTGGAAGGCAGAACATCTGAAGTATATCATTTTGTTGATCTTATAAGAAGTTTATGTCTACCAGCTGATCCACAAGAAGCTGGAGAGCAACTGAAAGTTCTAATCACACCCAGCATCACAGAGCTACACCGGGATGGAGTCAAGTTGAAGGTGGGATCAAGCAACAACTTATTCAACATACGATTCACTGATGGGTTTTTGGAAATTCCAAAACTAATAATAAGTGTTGAAACATGGCTTACAATAAAGAATCTGCTTGCCTTCGAACAATGCCAATGCATTCAGAAATATGTGAATGATTATGTTTTCATCCTAAAATGTTTAGCGAGCACACCAAAGGATGTGAGGTTGCTTGTAAAATATGGAATTGTTGAAAACAGGCTAGGTAACAGCACTGAGGGGTGTTCTCTGATCAAGAACCTTGCTGATGGGATTATTATGAACCCGAGTGACTTCCTTTTTGCTACTCTTTGTGAAGACCTGAAGAAGTACTGCAGTAGGCCCTGGCACAAATGGAGGGGATGTTTGATAAAACATTTTTTCAATTCACCTTGGGCAACTAAAGAGATCATTGCAGCTGTTATTTTCCTCACAATCAGTGTCGCACAAATGGTGTTGTCTTTTATCAATTTTAGTAGAGGTTAATTAAGCATCAACAGTAAGTATGTATTTAGATACATACTTGCTGAGGCTTTAGCTACAACTATGGCTTTTGTAACCTTAGTATTTACTATTTACACCCATATTTAGTGACAACTTGTGACTAAATATAACATTAGTTACAAGGTTTCGTCTTGTAACTAAAGAACCTGTGACTAAAAATTCCTTTTTTGTAGTACTGTTTTCTCTGGTCTATCCTTGCATAATCCCAGGTCCCCTCTTCATCAGATCATGACACGCGCCGCATACACTGCTTTAGTGTTTGTGATACAGTTTGACCGTTTTGAGCTTAATTTTTCAAGGGGAAATTTTGGAGTTGATCATGCATAGCATTATGACCAAGTTATTGCAAGCAATTTCAGGCCACACAAAATATGCATGGTTGGAGTTGAATGAATACTATTGTACTACGGAGTTCCTTGGTACTACACTAGTGGAAGGTTTGACTTGGAGGCAATATATTTAGCAGTCCTTTCTATTATTGTAGCTTCTGTTGTACCCTGCACTCACTTTCTATTATTACTGTTGAAAGATTCTACTAAGATAATATTGTTGATGGTGTTAGAGTTCTGTTGTCCCCCTCAAATGTGGAGTTGCTTGTTGAGTATGAAGTTGTCGAAAATATGCTAGGTGATAGCACTGAGGGGTCTGCTCTATTTAACAGCCCTGTGGAAGAGGCTTTTGTGGAGCCAAGAGACTTCCATTATGCTACTCTTTGTGATAAGCTGAACAAGTATTGCAAAACACCTTGGCACAGATGGAAGGCAAATTTGAGAAAAAATTATTTCAACACACCATGGGCGACTATTCTGTCGTTGCATCTGTTCTTCTCCTCATACTCACTCTCATACAAACGGTCTGCTCTTTTATCTCTGCTAGTTAGGCATCATCACATGCAGTAAGATGTCTCCTTTGCCATTTTCTTCCTAGCTATCCTTTTTCCACCACCTAATAAGCAGAGGCAAAGTCCAATCTCTTGAGAGAGTATGTTGTTTGTATTAATTAAGAAAGGCTCAGGCTTCCTAAAGTAAGTGTAAGGATGTGCAGCTGCTTGTTAAGAAAGGAATCCTTGAATCTAAGCGACCAGATAGCGAAGCAGCAGCGAAATGTCTTAACTCCCTTGACTTGACTTGGGGCCTATTTTGTTTAGTAGAAATTTCTATGTCACCAATCTTTGTGAAAAGATGAATGCATACTATAGAGTACTGACGTAGCGGAAATAACAAAGGAATTATTAACGTAATCCTAGCAAAGATAAAATTCTGGAATTCACCAAAAAAGATGAGAAAACTCAAGTTCATTGGAAAATTATCAAAAAGTACCAAAATAACTTAGAAAAATCCTTAAATACGTTTCCAACAACTCTAGGTCAAAACGACCACATAAATAAGGCTCATGGGCCAAAACGAACTCAAATAAAATAAAGACAAAATTAAATAAAATAGTTCAAAACTTTAAATGCAGTTTTGAGGCCCTAAACGATCTCGGATGGCCGAAAAAGCCTATTAGTTATGGCATTAGCTGTGAGTTGCAATTGTCGCGCGATTCCCTTCGATTTGATATATAAATTGACCATATTCGGACTCAAAAACCCCTCCAAATGAACAGTAAAATTCAGTTTTTGCCTTTTCGTGAGTTTCGATGCTCCAACTGCTCTTCGAACCTCACTGCCAACCATTCTACATCAAGTACCCTAACACAAGTGGAAGACAAGTTTGAAATAAGATTATTTCAGCACTCCATGGGTTGGCCTGTCTGTTATCGTAGCGGCTGTACTAGTTGTGCTCATTTTCATTCAAACAGTGGCTGTACTAGTTGACACCAAAGTAAAGCACCTTCCACTTATTATATCTCAATCAATCATCCAAAAGGGATAGAAATAAAGGAGTGAACCAAAACTCCCTAAATAATAGAAGCATGTTCAGAAAAGTTCAGTTAGTTCAAGCATCATTTTTTTCAAAAAGTTATTCAAGCATAATTTTTTTTGATAAGTTATTCAAGCATAATTTGAACATTTTTCCAAACAGTAATATTTTTCAATAATTAGTTTGGTTATATACTTAATTAATTAACTATTTCTCTCAATTTCCTTCATGGAGTATTAATCACTACAATTTGAGTACACTCGGTGACTCATTTGGCTCTTTACAAACACATACCTTCTCCAATAACCTGAGATTAACAGGAAAATTAGACGCAGCAAAAGATATTGTCCCCAAATTAACTACGTAGCTAGGTGAGGTCCACCATCCGGGTGAGATCGCTCAGTAAACCTCTTTTTTTTTTGGCCAAGCTCAGTAAACCTCTTTAAGTATGGAATTTTTTCTCAAAATGCCTCCTAACTCCCCCAACTTATATTTTGTCGATTCACATTCGTGGCTTGTATGGAGCCACACGTACAACTCCAACATGTGGATCGAGAATGACCCAGTAGCCACTATAGTTAGCTGTGGGGCCTTTCACATGCAACCAAAGCAAGATTGATTACGAAAAAGAATAAAGAAAAAGTGAAAAACATATAATAAAAAAAGGAAAAGAAAAAGGGGGAAAGAGTTGACTTTAGTGACTCAATGATGCAATTTATTATTTCTATATTTACAATCCTGTTTTAATGCATCTACCAAATGAAGGAGATNTGAAGTGCCCACCCCTACTCTCTGATATCTACTTGAAAATCCATAGAAAATCTGCTTATCTGTGTGTGGCATGTACATATATACTCTTCTCCTTTGCTCTCTCAACCTCTGCATTTACTTGAACTGGGGTGTACTACTATACTATGTACGATACTATACACTTGTTTATTGAATTCGTAGATTCTCAGTGCTTTTGCTTCTTTTAAGCTTGAAGATGCATATGAGTCAAGCCTTCTTGTTCACTTTAGAATTCAGGGCCTATAGTTTAATGAATTTAGCTTGTCTGGTACCTTTGATGTTATTAAGTTTTAGATCTTTATCTATTTTGATAAATTAATTAGTAATGAACAATGCTTAATTAGTATATATACTACTACAAGTCTATTATATTGTCATTATGAATTTAATTAATTAGCACTGCTGGTTCTGTAAACCAAAATGTACAAAACTGCATTAGAATCTTCCAAGAATGGTTGCAAGCTAGGGACTGTCGACAACAATTTTTTGTATGAATTTTGAGCATTCAACAAGACATTCCAAAGGCATTGTGTGTTGCGCAGATCAATAACTGCCATATTGTTAATTGGTTAGTTTGGCATTTTCTGGTGTTTATTAATTATTTATTAGTCGGAGCATCTTGGAATGTTTAAAACAAAGTTGTTGAATTCTCAAAAAAGAAAAAACAAACGTTGTTGATTGCGGTGCAAGTAATCATCACCAAGTGTTAGGGTTTTGTGGAAATGAGAATGCCTCTGTTGATAAAAGTTGATATGCATGATTTTGGCACTACACGTTAGTAGGCTACTGTTGCTGCATAAAAATGAAACCACTAGAAAGTACTCGAAACTGGCACCCAACTGAACTTTAATACCGCACAAAAAAAAAAACATAAAATAAATCTGAATAATGAAAGGCCCTACCTACCTACACAACTTACACAACCGAAGAGTAAACTAGTGTTGCAAAGTGCAAAGCACAGAACCCAACATCATCTAGAAACTACTCCACCGTTTTACTTCAAGAATCTCAATCAACTGAGAATGTAAATGAACACCGAAAAATACAGAGAGAAAAGGCGAAAGTGAAAAACAGAGGATAACAGAGAAAACAGAGAAAAAACTGTAAATACAGAAGAAAGAGAGACTTGAAAACTAGTGGCTGACTGGTCCTGTTGATGCCAAAATCTGGTCGGCTAGGAGCAGTAGAGTAGATTCGCTTTTGAATAATTGAATGTAAGGTTTATTGATGTTTTGATTGGAAACTTGGAGTGGCCAAGCTTCTATTTGGCAACAATGGTACCTGCACAAGAAAGAGTAGAGTCACCGGAAGGCAAAGGTGTTGTATGAACTCCGACGACATAGTCAGTGACCAGTTTTCAGGAGCAAATGAACGGAATTTTGTCTTCTTTCACTTTCTCCTCATTTTATAGTCAAAGTATGCATGCAAAAGATATTTTGTGCATTTCGGTGGTAGGACACGTGGTAGCCAGTTATCGGTGTGGTAGGCTGATCGGTGGGACTGGTTATAAACAGGTCCAATTTATTATTTCTATATAACCCTCTTTTCTGATAGGATGAGAAGGCAGATTAATGTGGTGTTTCATCTACCAAATAAAGGAGTGATTGCTCTCTGAAATCTACAGAAACGCCGTAGCAAACTTGTTTATATATAGCAGGTACATAACACTTCTCTCCTTTTCTCTCTTAATCTTTGCATTTAATTGAACTGGGTTGTACTATTATACTCTTGTTTACGGCTTATATAGTGTGGTTGTTTCTGTACTGTTTGCATTAATTTTAAATTATGCATTAAAAGGGTGTGTGCGTTATTCTAATCTTGACTTTCTCATACGGATTCACATGGCTAGTAGGAATATTTAACAAAAACTTCATTAGAGTTTTCCATGATTGGTTGACCAGCAGACTTTTTTATGAATTTGAAGCATTTCACAAGATTCAAAAGCCATCTGGGTGGGATGTAATTAAGAGTTATTAGTGTTAAGGTCTCTGTGTGTTTTCTCTTAGATGAATTCAATATGTTTGGATTTTCTCAACAATCAGCAGGAAAATGGAAGAAAGCAACAACCAAGCTGCATATGACATAGAAAATCCGTACATCCCACTAGTAACTTTAATGAAAAAGCAGCTGGATCACTTGTCTCACCTGTCCTCTGACTGTTGCATCTACATAGTACCTGAGAGACTACGACTTCTAAGTGAAAATGCGTACACGCCTAGGGTAGTCTCTTTAGGTCCATTTCACCATGGAAAGGCAGGCTTGCATTCCATGGAAGAACACAAAAGGAGGTACCTACAAAATTTTCTTTGTCGATCTAAAGTAAGCTTGGATGATTATGTAAAGAAAATAAAGGACTGTGAACCAAGGTTGCGCAGTTGCTATGCAAAATCCATTGAGTTTAGCAGTGATGAATTGGTATTAATTATTTTGGTGGATGCAGCATTCATCATTGAGCTCTTGTTGAAGTTCAATTTCCCTGAATTGCGAGATGGAAGTGACCGTATGTTTAACAAACCATGGATGTTACAGGATGTATGGCCAGACATGCAATTGATTGAAAATCAGTTGCCCTTCTTCATTCTTGAGGAACTTTTTGACCCACAAGTTATAGTCTCTTCTATGAGTAATGGTACTCATGATGTCTCTTCAATGAGTAATGGTACTCAGGGTGTCTCTTCTACGAGTAATGGTACTCAGGGGCTTTCAATAGTTAATCTCTCTCACAAATTCATCAGATCTTTAATGCATATAGAGGGATTGGAAGGCAATTTGAAGAGAACATCTAAAGTTTATCATTTTGTTGATCTTATAAGAAGTTTATGTCTACCATCTGATCCACAAGAGGCTGGAGAGCAACTGAAAGTTCTAATCACACCCAGCGTCACAGAGCTACACCGGGATGGAGTCAAGTTGAAGGTGGGATCAAGCATCAACTTATTCAACATACGATTCACTACTGATGGGTTTTTGGAAATTCCAAAACTAATAATTAGTGTTGAAACATGGCTTACAATAAAAAATCTGCTTGCCTTCGAACAATGCCAATGCATTCAGAAACATGTGAATGATTATGTTTTCATCATAAAATGTTTAGCGAGCACACCAAAGGATGTGAGGTTGCTCGTAAAACACGGAATTGTTGAAAACAGGCTAGGTAACAGCGCTGAGGGGTGTGCTCTGATCAAGAACCTTGCTGATGGGGTTATTATGAACCCGAATGACTTCTATTTTGCTACTCTTTGTGAAGACCTGAAGAAGCACTGCAGAAAGCCCTGGAACAAATGGAAGGGAAGTTTGATAAAACATTTTTTCAACTCACCTTGGGCAACTAAAGAGATCATTGCAGCTGGTATTTTCCTCACAATCAGTGTCGCACAAATGGTGTTGTCTATTATCAATTTTAGTAGAGCTTAATTAAGTATATATGTATTTAGATGCATACTTGCTAATGCTTTAGCTACAACTATGGCTATTTAACATTTGTATTTAGATCAATATTTAGTGACAGCTTGTGACTAAATTATAAAATTAGTTACAAGGTTTCTTCCAATAACTAAAGAACCTGTGACTAAAAGTTCCTTTTTTCTAGTACTGTTTTCTCTGGTCTATCTTTACACAATCCCAGGTTATCCCCTCTTCATCAGATCATGACACCCACTGCATACACTGCTTTAATGTACGTGTGTGATACAGTTCTCCGTTTTCAGTTTAATTTTCCAAGAAGAAATTTTGGAGTTGATCATGCATAGCATTATGGCCATGTTATTGCTAGCAATTTCAGGCCACACAAAATATGCATGGTTGGAGCTGAATGAATACTGTTGTACTACAGAGTTCCGTGATTCTACACTAGTGGAAGGTTTGACTTTGAGGCAATATAACCCTTTCTATTATTGTAGCTTCTGTATTACATTACACTCCCTTCTATTATTATTGTTAAAATATTCCACTAAGATAATATTGTAGATAGAATAGTTGAGTGACAGTCATTTGCATTTTCCCATGAGTGGCAAGTATAATTATTACAAACTTTTGCAGGTTATTACAAGATGTACCCAATGATATTTAATAAGATATTTATATGAATTATATTTGCCAAAGAGACTGGTCGAAGAGTTCTTCCAAAATAGAACATTTTGTTGATTTAAATATTTAATAAGATATTTATATGAATTATATATATGTATGCCAAAGATCGAAATTGCCAGCTGCAGGGCAACTTGAAACTTCAACCAAATTTGCCAACCTAGAAACAAGATTATTTCAGCACTCCATGGGTTGGCCTGTCTGTTATCGTAGCGGCTCACTTTCATTTAAACAGTGTGCTCTATAATTGCCCTGTAGGTTCCATTGTTTCAATTTGATGTTTATGGATATTTCAGAGATTTTGCTCATGTTTCATATATGTCTAAAGATAAAGAAGAGTGATTGTTTGTGTGCTCTACAATCATATTTGTCTTTTTCATATGTCTCATTTTTCTTCACCAAAATCACTTCACAAGGCAAAACAAAACAACTATGTGGACACGAGTGAGACCATCAACTACAATAATTGATCGCTCTCTCAAATTCATCAAATCTCTAATGCATATTGAGGGCATGGAAGACAATTTGAAAAGAACATCTAAAGTAGAGCATTTTGTTTATCTTATAAGAAGTTTATATCTACCACCGGACTCAATGAAGCTGGAGAGCAACTCAAAACTATAACCACACCCAGCATCACAGAGCTACGCCGAGCTGGAGTCAAGTTGAAGATGGATCCACCAACACCTTAATCGACATATGATTCACTAATGGGATTCTAGAGATTCCAAAATTAGGAATAAGTGATGAAACATGGCTTACAATAAAAAAGCTGTTTGCTTTTGAACAATGCCAAATTGCCAATGCATCTAGAACTACGTGTATGATTATGTTTTCATCATAAAATGTTTTGCGAGCACCCCAAAGGATGTGAGGTTGCTTGTCCGGCACGGAATTGTTGAAAACAGGCTAGGTAACAGCAGTGAGGGGTGTGCTCTGATCCAAAACCTTGCTGATGGGGTTATCACGGACCTAAGTGATTTCTATTTTGCTACTCTATGTGAAGACCTGAAGAATGACTGCAGATGGCCTGCAATTTATTGTTTCCATAATCCTGTTTTCATGCATGTACCAAATGAAGAAGTAAATTTGCTTATCTGTGCCTGTACAAATACCATGAGGAGGAATCTCATCCTTACAACTAAGATTTCAGAACAAAAATGGAAGAAGGCTGACAATCTTATATATCACCTGCTCTTCTATAAGTCGCTTATTTTAGAAGGTGCATGTATTGCATTATGAAGGGGTTGTTCATGCATGGCATTATGACCAAGCTAGCTAGTTATTGCTAGCAATTCAAGGCCAGACAATATATATGCATGGTTGGCAATCTTCTCATATTAATTAATGACATCAACCACTCAAAAATATCTTTCTTTTAACATATTTTTGAGCGAAATTAAGTTGGGGCGATTTTGGCTCTACACCTTTCTACAAAGGGAGGGAGAGAAGCCACCAACTAGCCCCTGTAGTTTCTGTGGGGCGCCTTCCATAAATATAATTTCACATCGTACCAAGGCAACAAGTATAACAATTTATGAATTCGACAGATCAATGTGGTGTTGAAATCTACAACAAAAGCCATAGCAAATTTTCTGATCTGTAGCACTAGCAGGTACGTAACATTTCCCTCTGCTCTCTCCACCTTTGACTCTCCTTAACTGAGCTATAGTACTTTACTCCTCTTTACTTCTTATATAATCTCGGTGCTTTCAAATTTTCTTCTTTATTAAGCTTGAAGGTACGTGCATAGTTATCTAGCTACTATCTGTGTGGGTTTGTTCCGTAGATAAGGTCTTGGTGTGTTTGATATTCTATATGGGTTGGGCAGATCGTATATGAGTTGTACAACCTCCAAGTTGGCATTTTGTGATTTTTTTAATGTCTATCTGGTCGGAGCACATGTCATCTTCAATGTTAGCATTGAAATTTGTTGATTCGTGAGGTTCCAGTAATTTGTAATTAATCATCCTCATTGTCATCTCTCACAGAAATTAAAGTGTCAAACAAGAACTAAATTAAAAAACTGAATTTAAAGTAAATTAAATTTATTTTTTTAATGTAATTAAGTTAAATAACATAATTTAACTAAAAATTTTTTTGTTTTTTTCATCACGCGCAAAACAACCCACCATCACCATCCCAGCAAAATCAACCCACCGCCATACTCCACCTCCCCTACCGATATATAGTCACAACTTACCTTTGATATTCTGACGGTTAGTGTCCTCTTGGTGTCTTCATATTCAAATTTTATTTTTTTGCTATTCTTTTATCATGAATTGATCGAAGCATTAAATGATTTTATTGGCCACGTTGTCTTGTCTAAAGACCCTTGAACCTCCAAAGAAAAAGGAGAATATGGTCAATATTGAAGTAGAGCCTTGTCCAAAAGAACTTGTTGAATGTTCAACTATGGTAGACTAAAACAATTTTGAAAAGAAATATTGTCCGACAAAAGAAAAATAATGCAGCGCTGGGTTTTAAAAGTGGGCTGCTACAATTGTTCACTATAGTAGATGGGCTAGATAAACAGTAACAGGTGGGCCAGATAAATGTATGTTTTTTACGATGGATATAAAAAAAAAAATCTGTATTATAGGTATACCGTATATTAAAGATATATTGAGTGTTTAATTTTTTTGTATTTGAGTGTTTATATGTTGATGTTTATAAATGGTAACAATTTTTGTTTTTATTAGATGCATGGATCATGAATCATGAAATTTCATCAATAAAAAAATATTCATAAATTCATGCCTAAGCCATTTGACATGGAAAAAAAAATCTACACACATTTATTTACCTATTGGGACTACTCTATGGTGTTATATCTAAGAGACCCGAATGCATGCATGTTAATAATCAAAAATTGGGTATTCAAAGATACCTTTGGGAGACGAACCAGATTCCTTTCTCTTAAACACCTTGAGTGACGAAATCATCAGTTCGTCACCCCAAAGTGTTTAATTTTTTTATTTTTTTTATAAAGCTAGCTTTTTATAAAAAATTATATATAACACAAAATGCATCAATAAATTTAATTATATTAACATAAAGTAGCAAAAATTTAATATTAACAATTCAATAATTATATATATATATGTACAAACAATAAGTAATGACCTTAGTGGTCAATCTATCCTAGGTCGGCAGCGTCATCTTCATCCAAGTCACGCGTAGAGCATACTACAGCACATACGTACTTGTGCACTCTAAGCTGTCTATGTGTAAATTGAAGTATAATCACTACAATTTGAGTATACTCGGTGGCTCATTTGACGTACTCTTTACAAACACGCATACCTTCTCCAACACCCTGAGGACAAATAGATCCATCAAACAATAATGTACCTAAATTAAAGGTCCACCATCCGAGTGAGATCGGCCTTCTTTAGGTGTGAGGTGTTTTTCTCAAACATCAAGATGCCTCGTTGCTATTAGTACGTACTCCCCCAACTTTTCTTTTGTTGATCCACATCCATATATGGCTTGTATATATGGAGCCACACGTACAACTCCAACATGTGGATGGAGAATGACCCAGTAGCCACAATAGTTAGCCGTGGGGCCTTTCATGAATATCAGTTCACATGCGAAACAAAGCAAGATAGATTAAGAAAAATAATAAAAGCAAAAGTGCAAAACAGATGATTTAAAAAAAGAAAAAAAAAAGGGAGAAAGACTTGACTTACTGACGGACTGATGCAATTTATTATTTATATATATAATCATGTTTTCATGCATCTAGCAAATGAAGGAGTAATTACTCTCTGATATCTACTTGAAAATCCATAGCAAATTTGCTTATCTGTAGCAAGAACATATGTACTCCTCTCTTTTGCTCTCTCAACCTCTTACTTGAACTGCATGGGTTGTACTACCACACTATTACACTAGCTTGTTTACTGCATGCTTACATTCTCAGTGCTTTGGCTTCTTTTATGCTTGAAGATGCATATGAGTCAAGCCTTCTTGTTCACTTTAATTAGAATTCAGGGCCTATAGTTTAATGAGTTTAGCTAATATATCTTGGGTACCTTTGAATCTTTGATGTTATTAAGTCTTAGATCTTGATCTTGATCTGTGGATAAATTAATTAATAATTAACAATGCTTGATTAGTATACTACTACAAGCAGTCTATAATCATTGTCATTGTGATTTAATTAATTAGCATTGTCGCAGCTGCTGGTTTTGTAAACCAAAATGTTGAAAACTGCATTATAATCTTCCAATTAAGAATGGTTGTCAGCTAGGGACTGTCGACAACACTTTTTTGTATGAATTTTGAGCATTCAACAAGACATTCTAAAGGCATGTTGCATATCAACAGAGGCATCGATCCTCATTTTGCCAGATCGGTTTAGGCATGAGATAGTGGGAGAGAAGAGATGGTGAGAACGGCGCTGCAAGTCTGCAACCTCCAAGGCTCAAACAAGGCGACAACTTGAGAGAGTGAGAGAAACTAGAATAAGAATTAGATTTTTTTTTTTAATTTTTTTTAGGAAAAGAATTGAAAAATAGAAACTTTAGGTTATTTAAGCCAAGCTTTGTGATGATTTTAGTGGGATTTTTTTTATGATTAATAGAAAAATACATCAACTATTTTAGACGCAAGTAAGAGTAACTTATCTTTACTCTTGTTTCGAGTTCTCTTTGAATATATTAGTGATATATGTTTGAAATCTGATCCCATCTGGTGTGCATGTGGGACTATTCTTGATTTTTAATTAGTTTTTTATGTAGTGATAAAACAAGGGAAAAGATAATTAAAAATTATTATTAAAATGTGATTGAAAATTTACATCAACTATTTTAGTCACAGGCAAGAGTGCCTTATCTTTACTCTTGTGTTGAGTTCTCTTTTGTATTAGTGGCTATGTTCGAAATCTGATCCCATCAGGTTGGCATGGGACTGTTCTTGATTTTTTTATTATCTAGTGATAAAACAATGGAAAAGAAAATTAAAAATTATTATTATAATGTGATTGAAAATTTACATCAACTATATTAAGGGCAGGCAAGAGTGCCTTAGCTTTATTCTTGTGTTTAGTTCTCTTTGAATTAGTGGCTATGTTCGAAATCTAATCCCATCAGGTTGGCATGAGACTGTTATTGATTTTTTTAAAATTTTTTATTTAGTAATAAAACAAGAGAAAAGAAAATTAAAAATTATTATTAAAATTTCGGTGGTTTGGCCACTCAGCAAGGTGGTGGAAGAAACCTCCCCACCGAAGTTTTTCTTAAGTGAGAGGTAGGACACGTGGTAGCCAGGTATCGGTTGGGTAGGCTGATCGGTGGTACTGTATATAAGAAGGCCCAATTAATTATTTCTATATAACCCTCTGATAGGATGAGAAGGCAGATCAGTGTGGTGTTTCATCTACCAAATTAAGGAGTGATTGCTCTCTGAAATCTACAAGAAAAGCCATAGCAAACTTGTTTATCCATAGCAGGTACATAACACTTCTCTCCTTTACTCCCCTTCTCTCCTTTACTCCCCTCACCTTTGCATTTAATTGAACTGGGTTGTACTACTATACTCTTGTTAACGTACTGCATGCTTATATTATCAGTGTTTTTAAACTTGCAATTGCTTCTTTTAGCTTTGAAGGTGCATATATAGTTTTCTTGTTTCTGTGTTTGGGTTGATTTTCAATTATAAAAAAGGCTGTGTGTGTGTGTGTGTGTGTGTTATTGTAATCTTGACTGTTTCATACGGATTCACAAAGCTAGTAGGAATATTTAACCAAAAGTGCATTAGAATTTTCCAAGCTTGGTTGACCAACAGACTTTTCTATGAATTTGAAGCATTCCACAAGAATTCAAAAGCCATCTGGGGTGGAATGTAATTTAGAGTTCTAAATAAGTACATGTTAAGGTCTTTGTGTGTTTGGTCTTAGATGAGTTCAATTAATATGTTCGGATTTTCTCAACCATCAGCAGGAAAATGGAAGAAAGCAGGAACCAAGCTGCATATGACATTGAAAATCCGTACATTCCAGTAGTAAGTTGGGTGCAAAAGCAGTTGGATAAATTGCGTTCCCTATCCTCTGACTGTTGCATCTACATAGTTCCAGAGCGATTACGAATTCTAAGTGAAAATGCATACGCGCCTCGGATAGTCTCGTTAGGTCCATTTCACCATGGAAAACCTGGTTTAAAATCCATGGAAGAACACAAAAAGAGGTACCTACAAGATTTTCTACGTCGGTCCAAAGTAAGCTTGGAGGATTATGTAAAGAAAATAAAGCACTGTGAATCAAGGCTGCGCAATTGCTATGCAAAATCCATTGAGTTAAGCAGTGATGAATTGGTATTAATTATTTTGGTGGATGCTGCGTTCATCATTGAGCTCTTGTTGAAGTTCAATTTCCCTGAATTGCGAGATGCAAGTGACCGCATGTTTAACAAACCATGGATGATACTGGATGTATGGCCAGACATGCAATTGATTGAAAATCAGTTGCCCTTCTTCATTCTTGAGGAACTTTTTGACCCAGAATTTATAGTCTCTTCTGTGAGTGATAGTACTCAGGAATATGTCTCTTCTATGAGCAATGGTACTCAGGAATATGTCACTTCTATGAGTAATGGTACTCAGGAAGATGTCTGTTTTATGAGTAATCGTACTCGGGAATATGTCTCTTCTATGAGTAATGGTAGTCAGGGGATTTCAATAATTAATCTCTCTCACAAATTCATCAAATCTTTAATGCATATAGAGGGATTGGAAAGCAATATAACGAGAATATCTAAAGTAGATCATTTTGTTGATCTTATAAGAAGTTTATGTCTACCATCTGATCCACAAGCTGGAGAGCAACTGAAAGTTCTAAGCACACCCAGCGTCACAGAGTTACACCGGGATGGAGTCAAGTTGAAGGTGGGATTAAGCAACAACTTATTCAACATACGATTCACTGATGGGTTTTTGGAAATTCCAAAACTAATTATTAGTGTTGAAACATGGCTTACAATAAAAAATCTGCTTGCCTTCGAACAATGCCATTGCACTCGCAAATATGTGAATGATTATGTTTTCATCATAAAATATTTAGCGAGCACACCAAAGGATGTGAGGTTGCTTGTCCATTTCGGAATTGTTGAAAACAGGCTTGGTAACAGCAGTGAGGGGTGTGCTCTGATCCAGAACCTTGCTGAAGGGGTTATTATGAACCCGAGTGACTTCTATTTTGCTACTCTTTGTGAAGACCTGAAGAAGCACTGCAAAAGTCCCTGGAACAAGTGGAAGGGAAGTTTGATCAAACATTTTTTCAACTCACCTTGGGCAACTAAAGAGATCATTGTCATTACTATTTTTCTCACAATCAGTGTCGCACAAATGGTGTTGTCTATTATCAATTTTTGTAGAGGTTAATTAAGTATAAACGTACAGTAAGTATGTATTTAGTATGGCTTTTGTAACCTTAATATTTACTGTTTAGTGACAGCTTGTGACTAAATATAACATTAGTTACAAGGTTTCTTCCTGTAACCTGTGATAAAAGTTCCTTTTTTGATATATCCTTAAACAATCCCAGGTGGGCCATGTCGCCTCGATATTCATTAGATCATGACCCGCAGTACTACACTCACTTTCTTTTTTCATCGTTGAAAGATTCCACTAAGATAATATTGTTGATAGACGTTATCAATACTCTGCAGGATTACATAACGTGGTCTCCCATGAGTGGCAAGTACAATTATTACAAACCAAACACTGTAATTTCTTTGCAGGTTATTAATTACAAGATGTGCCCAATGATATTTAATTAGATATTCAGAGCATCTCCAAAATACTAGCAAATTAAATCACTCTTCAATTTGTACATAGAGTGATATTTGCCGAAGAGACTAGTTGAAGAAGTCTTCCAAAATATAATATTTTTTCGATTTATTAAGAGAAAAACTTAGCATGTCTTCGTTATAGGGAATGTGGCATCTCCTCTCTCTCTCTTTCTCATGCCACATCTTCTATAGCGACGACAAGCAAGTTTTTCACTTTCGAAGATATTTATATGGATTATATATGCCAGAGCAAGTTTTTCACTAGTCAAAGAGTATCTCCAAAATACTAACAAAATCACTCTTATATGATGACTAGTTGAAGAGGTCTTCCAAAATAGAATATTTTTTTGATTTATTAAGAGAAAAACTTAGCATGTCTTCGTTATAGGGGATGTGGCATCTCCTCTCTCTCTCTTTTTCATGCCACATCCTCTATAACAGCGACAAACAAGTTTTTCACTTTCGAAGATATTTATATAGATTATATATGCCAGAGCAAGTTTTTTACTAGTTGAAGAGCATCTCCAAAATACTAACAAAATCACTCTTATATGAATTATATATGCCAAAGAGACTAGTTGATGAGTTCTTCCAAAATAGAACATTTTGTCGATTTATTAAGAGAAAAACTAACATGTCCCTCTTATAGAGGACATGGCATCTCCTCTCTCTCTCTCTCGCTCTCTCATTCATGCCACGTCCTTTAGAATGGGGACAAGATTTTATATGAATTATATATGCCAAAGAAATTACCAGCTGCAGGGCAACTTGAAACTTTAACCATACTCAGCATGACAGAGCTACATCGAGCTGGAGTCAAGCCTAAGGTGAGATCAATGTACAGTTTTATAAATAATCCAAATCCATATTTATTAGTTAATGTGAGACCATGTACAATATATTATCCAAATTCTTCCATTAAATCTCACCTAGCTTCAGAAGTAATTACCACAACACTCTCCAATCCTTAGCTTTCATACTATTTTGTTATGACAGTGGAAGCATGGATAAACAAATATATATATGCAAAAGAAACGGTAACATCTAAGAAGAACAACCATAGACAAAACTAAAAGTTTTACGCGATACAACAAATTTGCCTACCTTGATAAGAAAGGTAGATTGTACCAACCAATAAATTATAAGGGTTTTCAGTAATTCTTTCCGATCAATCTCATTGGCTACGAAAAATGTAAGCTCCATGATCATCACATCATTGATTATGTATTTTTCATTGACAGTCTGCAGGTTTACAGTTCCAAGGATGTGGAGCTGCCAGATAGCAAAATGTATTGACTCCCTTAACTTAACTTGGGGCCTATTTTGTTTAGTAGAAATTTATGTTTCACCAATCATTGTGAAAAGCTGAATGCATGATGATTGGGACAAGTGGAAGGCAAAGCTTCGAACATGATTGTTTCAGCACTCCATGGGTTGACCTAGTCTGTTATCGTAGCGGCTATATACTACTTGTTCTCACTTTCATTTAAATAGTGTGCTCTATAATTGCCTTGTAGGTTCCCTTTGCTAGCTTCAGTTTGATGTTTACGGATTTCAGATATTTTGCTCATGTTACATGTTTGTCTAAAGATAAATTAAGAAGAGTCGTACGTGATGGTTTTTGTGTGCTCTACATTAATCATATTTGTCTTTTTCATATGTCTCATTTTTCTTCACGGAATCTTGTCCCTCATTTTTTGTCAGATGAAAACAACATGCCTTCTTCAACACCCCAACATTAATTACCAAAATCACTTCACCATCAACTAAAGGCAAAACAAAACAACTGGTGGACCTGTGTGAGACCATCAACTATTGACACCCAAATAAAGCACCTTCCACTTTTTATATCTCAATCAACCATCGAAAAGGGATAGAAATAATTTCTTTTGATAAGTTATATCAAGCATACTTTGAACTTTGAAAACAGTAACATTTTTCAATAATTAGTTTGGTTACGTAATCAATTAACGATTTCTCTCATTTTTCTTCATGGAATATATTAATGACTACAATTTGAGTACACTCAGGGGCTCATCTGGCTCTTTACAAACATACATACCTTCTACAACACCCTGAGATAATTGATGTGAGAGCCGGCATGGGACCATCCATGAATACAATTCACATCACAAGGCTTGACTCAGTGACCACTTGCTGTTGCAATGATATTAAAGTATCTGTTGTGTTTTTTGGCTCGCTTGAAAGAGGGGTTGGGAGTCTTTGGAAGTGTCCTTAGACGTTTGGGTGAAGTTAGGAAGGTTCGTGATAGGTGGAGCGACAAAGGAAGGCGAGAACGCATGTAAATGTCCCAAAGGACCGGTCCCAAGGCTTGAGGACTGGTCCTACACGGGCATTTTGGGGTGTTTCGGAGAGAAAGCCTCTGGAGGACCGGTCCTCTGGGTGTTTTACGGGTGTTTTGTGTCGTAGCCACTGTAGGACCGGTCCTACACGTCCTGGGGAGTGTCATGCTCACTGTGGGATCGATCCCATGGCCATGGGATCGGTCCTACACGTGGTCATTCCGAGTTTCTCCTAGTTTTAGGAGGTTTTATGATTCCTAGTTCATCCCTAATTGTATTCTAAAGCCTATGAGTATAAATAGGTTCTTTAGACTCAAAAAACCCTAAGAAGAAAATTAACATCAAGAAGAGGAGAGTTTCTTAAGTCTTCATAAGTTCTGAAGAGAGGCAGAAACTCAAGTGTGAGAGATAGATTAAGACCTAGAGTGAGAGAGAATTTGTTTGATCATTGTAATTCCTTCTCAAAGTTAGTGAAATCTATTGGGTGCTCACTGTGGATGTAGGCAATTGCTGAACCACGTTAATTTGGTGTTGTTGTTTCCTTTATTTATTCGCTATTTACTTTCTTTGCAAGTTTCATTGAAATCCATCAAGAACAAGATCCGTAGAAGGAAAGGGTTAAATTGCTTGGAGAAATTTAATCTCAACAATTGGTATCAGAGCGAGGTTCAAGAGTTCTAGATGGCAGATGATAGGGATAACAGCGTAAGGATGTCGATCAAGCCTTTTAATGGGAAGGACAACTTTACGTTGTGGCAAAGAAAAATGTTAAACGTCTTGATTCAACAGGATCTGGATGTGGCACTAGAAGGGGTGGACAAGAAGCCTGCAAGCACGACAGATGCTGATTGGTTGAAGATAGACAAGAAAGCGAGAAGTTCCATTGAGTTGCATCTGACAGATAGCGTGATGTTCAACGTCAAGGAAGCTTCAGCAAAGGAAACATGGGATAAGTTAGAGAGGCTGTATATGGGAAAATCTCTTTCCAATAAGCTTTTCTTAAAGGATGAGCTCTTCAATCTTCGGATGGATGAAGGTGGAGATCTCATGGAGCATCTGAATTTGTTCAATAGATGTGTTGCAGATTTGCTACAGGTGGATGCCAAGTACAGTGAAGAAGATAAGTCTTTATTGCTTTTACGATCACTACCTTTATCGTTTAAGTACTTTAGGACTACTCTTATGTTTGGCAAAGAAACTCTGGTATTTCATGATGTTGTCACGGACATAATATCACATGTTAAGATGAATCAGAATACTGGGGAAAGCTCTCAAGGTGAGGGACTCTATGCCAAGGGTTCGGATGAGAGAGGTCGTAGCAAGAAGAATGGCAAATCTAAGAAAAAGAAGGGGAAGTCCAATGATTCCGATGAAGAAGATGGTTGCTTCGAGTGTGGTTCACTAGACCACTGGAAAAGGAATTGCCCCATATGGCTGGAGAAGAAGAAGAAAAGGGCTGAAAACTCAAGTAACGTCGTGTTCGTCGATGGAGAGCTTTTGGCAGTATCTTCAGGTAATTCTACTCCAAATTCTTGGTATTTGGACTCCGGATGCAGTTTTCATATGTGTGCAAACAAGGAGTGGTTTCATACATATAAGGAATCTAGTGGAGGCAAAGTTTTGTTAGGAGATAACTCTACGTGCAAGGTTCATGGCATAGGCACAGTCAAGGTGAAGATGCAAGGTGGAATAGTTAGGTTGCTTGGAGGTGTACGGTATGTTCCAACATTGAAGAAAAATCTTATTTTTCTTGGAAGTCTAGAGAGGAATGGGTATACATTCAAGTCTAGAGGGGGGACACTCAAAGCCACAAAGGGATCAAGTGTGATCAAAGGAGTCAAGCAACCAAATAATCTCTACAAGCTTTCAGGGATTACAATGTTAGGTGGAGCAGTCACGTCTACCACGGAGCATTGTGACAAGAGAGAGTGAGGGCATCTCACAAAGGAGGAGTCTTATCAAATAAGTGCTAAGATTAAAGAAGAAATAGCAAGCCATGATTGCTGCTTGGTTAATTATTCATCAAAGAGTGACTTCAAGAATGTAGCAAGGGAAGTCAAGAAAGATGAAGGTTTGATTGTTGTTAAAGAAAAAGATGCAACCAAGGCAACTAAAGAGGTTATAAAGGTAAATCCAGTTGAAGAGAAGGCCAACTCTGAGCTGGTGGAGCATGACCGATGGGTTGAAGAGTATGGGCAACGACAACAATCAACCAAGGTACAAGAACAGGTGGAGCAAACAAGCACAAGGCTGTCCGGGCCCAAGAGTACCATCAAACTAACTCACAAGTTTTGGTGGGAAAAGGATAGAGGTTACTATGGTGTTAGTAAAGGAAAAACGGCTACATTCAAAGGGGCTTGTGAGAGCAAGGATTGGGAACGTCGGAGGAGTGCTAGGTTGTTTCTACAAAGAAACTTCAGTTGGAAGTTAGTTCCTAAATCCAAGGAGAAAGTTGGCTCTGAATGGGTTTATCGAACAAAAGGCAAAGAGAATCTTGAGGCTGCAGAAAAGATTCGAAAGGACAAGCTCGGGTTGAGCTTACTCAATCTTCAAAGTTAGTTGATTGAGGTGGAGCACCTTCTCACCTAAGGTGCATTGAGGCAAGGAGACTCTTGCCAAGGTGAAGGGTTAAGCAACATTCAGGTTCTTGGTTCTAGCTCGCCAAGGTGGAGATTGTTGTGTTTTTTGGCTCGGTTGAAAGAGGGGTTGAGAGTCTTTGGAAGTGTCCTTGGACGTTTGGGTGAAGTTAGGAAGGTTCGTGATAGGTGGAGCGACAAAGGAAGGCGAGAACGCATGTAAATGTCCCAGAGGGACCGGTCCCAAGGCTTGAGGACTGGTCCTACACGGGCATTTTGGGGTGTTTCGGAGAGAAAGCCTCTGGAGGACCGGTCCTAGGCTTGAGAGGACCGGTCCTCTAGGTGTTTTACGGGTGTTTTGTGTCGTAGCCACTGTAGGACCGGTCCTACTCCTAGGAGGACCGGTCCTACACGTCCTGGGGAGTGTCGTGCTCACTGTGGGACCGATCCCATGGCCATGGGATCGGTCCTACACGTGGTCATTCTGAGTTTCTCCTAGTTTTAGGAGGTTTTATGATTCCTAGTTCATCCCTAATTGTATTCTAAAGCCTATGAGTATAAATAGGTTCTTTAGACTCAGAAAACCCTAAGAAGAAAATTAACATCAAGAAGATGAGAGTTTCTTAAGTCTTCATAAGTTCTGAAGAGAGGCAGAAACTCAAGTGTGAGAGATAGATTAAGACCTAGAGTGAGAGAGAATTTGTGTGATCATTGTAATTCCTTCTCAAAGTTAGTGAAATCTATTGGGTGCTCACTGTGGATGTAGGCAATTGCCGAACCATGTTAATTTGGTGTTGTTGTTCCCTTTATTTATTCGCTATTTACTTTCTTTGCAAGTTTCATTGAAATCCATCAAGAACAAGATCCGTAGAAGGAAAGGGTTAAATTGCTTGGAGAAATTTAATCTCAATAGTATCTTTAAAAAAATACAGACAAAAAAGGCAAAGTGTAAAACAGAGAAAAGTTAAAGATTAAAAACAAAGAAAGAGGGAGAAAGGTTCATTTGACTAGGTGAGTCTCTGGTGCGGTAATATTTTATATACAAACCTCCTTTTAGGATATGAAGGCAGATCAATCTGGTGTTTCATCTACCAAATTAAGGAGTAACTGTAAGATGTTTACACATCTGCAGAATTGGTCTCCTAGTCATTTGAGGATTCTAGGACTAAGTCTTGTTCAGGAATTCATTTAAGACTAGGATTAATATGCAGTGAGATAATCCTATGAGTAAAAGGAATTCTTAATTAAAACAGACATGGTATTCTAATCTAATGACAAAATGTCTCTATGGTATTTCTTGATGGACAAGGAGTACTAATGAGCATTTCAGTATATATATATATATATATACATTGGGTCCTTCCCTCATGCAGCTAAGTGAACATAACAAAGATTTCTGTACCACCCCATCTGGTCATTGTGTAAGGCAGCTTCAAGTGAGGAAGTGCACCTGGTATTTCTAGTTGTTCTTGTTTTCCTTCTTCTCCGTGCTATGGCTTCAGCGAGTTCAGGTTTGTGTTTTTATGCATACAGTCTATTTTTGAATGCATGATTATTATGCTAAACTAACAGTAACAGCTCTCTAAAAACTTAAAAACCCATAGAAAATTTGTTTATCTGGAGCAGGTACAAACACTCACTTCCTTGTAGAGAACTTTTAGAGTACACAACTCTAATATTTAAATTGGTAGAGAGTCAACACAAGTAAACAAATTACTTGTATTAAAGACACAAAATATTACAACACAGCCACTCACAAAGAAAAGCTCACAGCTTGGAAGCTAACACTTCACACAAACACTCACAAAATATACTAAGGACTTTGAGGGACACTTATTGCACTACACCTTGCTGCATACATTACCAAAGCACCAATTACATATATATAGGCAAGTATTGCCGGCTTAAATTCTGCCCACCGACTTAAGCTTTTCATAATAGCCATTCAATTATCTAACTTCTAGTTTAGTCTAGAAGAACAACTAGCTTAGATATTCCTAGATAGCCACCAACTTGCATGCACATCAATAGCTGTACTTCTCTAGCTTATTCTAGAGAATTCTCAAATGGGCTGGGGTTGATATATTTAACACTCCCCCTCAACACCAGCTCATTCTTCTCACCACGTTGAGTTGAAGACGAAATTTTTCGAACTTGCTAGTATTTAGACCTTTTGTGAACAAGTCTGCAACTTGGTCATCTGTATTGATCTGCCGCATCTCAATTTCTTCTTGTAGAACCTTCTCTCTGATAAAATGGTGGTGTATCTCCACATGTTTAGTTCTTGCATGAAAAACTGGATTTTCTGCCAAGCGAACAGCCGATTGATTATCGCAGTATAATGGTACTGAATAATCTACCGGTTGGTGTAGATCATTCATTAACTGTTTCAACCATGTAGTCTCTTGAGCTGCCATTGCTACTGCCCTGTACTCCGCTTCAGTAGTTGACAAAGATACAGTCGGATGTCTCTTACTACACCATGAAACTACTCCACCACCAATTCTAAATGCATATCCAGTAGTTGATCTCCTGGTGTTATGATCTCCCGCAAAATCTGCATCACAGTAGCCAACTAGCTTACAGTCTTCACTTTTCTTGTACAAGAGACCATAGTCAATTGTACTCTTTACATATCTCAATATTCGCCAAACAGCTTCTAGATGAGACTTCTTTGGGTCTTGCATGTATCGACTCATCACGCCAACTGCATAAGAAATGTCAAGTCTAGTCAAAGTTAGGTAGATCAGACTACCTACCAATTGTCGATACATTGTTGCGTCTTCTAAGTCTTTGCCTTCATATGCACACATCTTGGTATTGGGCTCCATTGGTGTTGAGATTGGTTTGCATTCAAGCATGCCAAACTTTTGCAACAAATCTTTTGCATATTTATGTTGACACAAAAATATCCCTCCTTGTGTGCGATCAACTTCTAGCCCAAGGAAGTGCTTGAGCTGACCAAGTTCTTTCATCTGGAAGCGAACTGACAAATTTTCCTTTGTTCGGCGAATTTCTATCTCATCATCACCAGTGATGATTAAGTCATCCACATATACCAGCACGACAGCTAACTTTCCTCCATTAGCTTTGACAAATAAACTGGAATCTGCAGGTGCTAAAGAGTAACCACTTTGAGAGAGAAATTCAGCAATCTTATCGTACCATGCTCTTGGTGCCTGCTTTAATCCATAAATTGCCTTTCTAAGCTTACACACATGCTCGGGATGAACTTTGCTTTGAAAGCCCATTGGCTGCATCATGTAGATATCTCGGTCCAACTCTCCATGTAGAAAGGCATTTTTCACATCCATCTGATACAAGTTCCAGTCTTTGTTGGCTGCAAGTGCAAGTAGAACTCGTATAGTTGTAAGCTTTGCCACTGGACTAAACGTTTCATCATAGTCTAGTCCATACTGCTGAGAGAACCCTCGAGCCACCAACCGAGCCTTGTACCTCTCTATCGATCCATCAGAACGACGTTTTATCTTGTACACCCATTTGCATGATATGGGTTTCACATCTCTTGGCTTTGGCACTAGTTCCCAAGTCTGATTTTGCTCAAGCGCAGTGATCTCTTCTCCCATGGCTTTAAGCCACTCAGAATTCTGTGATGCTTCTTCAAACACCTCAGGTTCGATTGCTTCTTCTGCTATGGCTGCGTTGGCGTATTTAGGATTTGGCTTTCGTATTCTCGTTGACCTTCTGAGTTGTGACTGTGGGCTTGATTCTTCTGCTTCACTAGCAGGTGGCTGATATATACCAGTTTGCCAAGGATTCTGAGTTACTTCATGGCTAGCATCATCACGGTCAACCGAATCCTCAGGCTCATCTGGACTCGATTGAACTTGAGTAGTTTGCTCCCCCATCTTCTGTTGTAGCTTATCTTCAATTTCTCTTGAGTCTGGTAACACCTCTTTTTCTGAGGACCACCAGGACGATGCTTCATCGAACACCACATCTCGTGATGTGTAACACCTTCCATTTGTAGGATCACAACATTTCCACCCTTTTCTCTGGTTGTCGTATCCTACAAAGATACATCTAACGGCCTTTTTGTTGAACTTGCTACGTAGATGACTTGGAACAAATACGTAGCACACACAACCAAATACTCGAAAGTAACTAACTGTAGGTTTCATACCCCACAGTTTCTCAAAGGGTGAAACAAATTCTAAATTTGGTTGAGGGAGTTTGTTAATCACGTGAGCCGCAGTTCTCATGGCTTCAGCCCAAAACCTTCCTGGTACATTCTTTGCATGTAGCATACTCCGACATATCTCTGCAAGGTGTCGATTCTTTCTCTCTGCCACCCCATTTTGCTGTGGGGTGTTTGCACATGTGAACTGATGACGTATTCTTGATTCTCGTAGATATTGAGAGAACTCGTGTGAGTTATATTCTCCTCCATTATCAGTGCGTAGGCAGTGGATTTTCTTTTGCACTTCTCCTTCAACTATCTCTCTGAACTCTTTAAACTTTGAAAAAGTATCGGATTTTTCTTTTATAAAGAAAACCCATACATACCTGGAGAAGTCATCGATAAACGTCACCATGTATCGCATCCCACTAACCGATGGTTGCTTGACGGGTCCGAACACATCAGAGTGAACCAACTCTAACAGTTCTTTTGCTTTGAACTTTGACTCATTGTATGGTAGTTGATGCGCTTTTCCATACTGGCATCATGCACAGACTGTATCCGTTCTCACGTCAAGCTGAGGAAGACCCTTAATCAATGCCTTCTTCATCATCACACTTAGTTTGTGATAGCTAACGTGACCTAATCTCATATGCCATAGATCTGCCGTCTCATTCCTCCTTGTCTTGTCTACATATGCAGATTCTGCAGACATTACATAGACTGACTCCAATCTTCGTCCTTCCATTATCGGCTTTTCTGTGATCTTGAGGTCTTGATAGACCTTCACATCTCGTGGACCGAACAGAACATAGTTGCCTGATGATGTTAACTGTGCTACAGAAAGTAAATTTTTCTTCATACCTGGAACGTGGTAGACATCTTGGAGTGGCACCTGGTTAGGACTGTATCGAGGTACAATGATTGTTTTACCGATGTGAGCTATCGATAATCGCGAGTTATTAGCTGTCACCACCACGCGACCTCCCTTGTATTCAGTCATATTTTTTAATTTTTCTTGATCACCGGTCATGTGATTTGAACATCCTGAGTCGACGATCCAATCATTCTTGTAGTCGACTTGTTCAGGCATCATTACTGCGAAGGCTAGCTCCTCTTCCTTTATTGCAAGGGATGCTTCGGCGTCCCAATCGTCTTCACTTTTCTCCTTTAGGCTTAATGTAGCAGTATTACTCTCTGTGGGCTTTTTGAACCAACAATCTTTCGCCATGTGACCCTTCTTTCCACAGTTGTAGCATTTGCCTTCGAACTTTTTATTATTATTGGATTGACCACGATTGCCGTGATATTTTGGAGCTCCCCCTGGCCGAGAACTCCTTGATGACTTTTCGCCTTGTCACCGTTTCTTTTAGATCCACCATCGACATGCTGCTTAAAGCTACCTTTGCTTCTGTTGGTGTAGAGCGCTTCCTCCTCACCTTTTGATGAGACCCCTCCTCTTTGCTTAGCCAAAGCTTCTTGATCGGCAAGCAAATTTTCAAACTCGACAAGTGATGGTTGAGTCGGCCATCCTTGTACAGCGGCAACGAAGCCTCGGTATTCGGGTCTCAGACCATGGATAATTATTCTTTTTATCCTGGATTCCACAATAGCAGCAGTAGGATCTAATTCAGAAATTTCACGGCAGATCGACTTTACCTTGTAGAAATACTGAGCAATCGTCATGTCGCGTTGTGCAACTGATAATAGCTCGTTCTCGAGAAGCTGTAGCCTTGTATCATTCCTTCTTGAAAAGAGTGTGGCGAAGGTGTCCCATGCTTCTTTTGGTGTTGTAGCGTTTCTTATGTGCTCTAGCAATTCTTCTTCAACTGTGGTCTTTAGGGCAAACAAAGCTTTACCTGCTTTGATTTTCCACTTGCACAAAATGCCAGTGGTGTCTTCTTCCGGTGGCGTGGCGTCGTTGCCGCCGACGACTTCCCAAAGATCTTGGCCTTGTAGGTAAGACTCCATGCATGTTGCCCACTTGTTGTAATTTTGGTTATTGAGCTTCTTGATTCCTCCAACTACTTGAAGGTCACCCATCATGCCGGCAAAGTTTCGGAACACTAAACAAGATTAACCCACTCAATTCTTGGAAGCTCCACCCAAGTCCGCCCGTGGTCAAACTGCTCTGATACCAATTGTAGAGAACTTTTAGAGTACACAACTCTAATATTTAAATTGGTAGAGAGTCAACACAAGTAAACAAATTACTTGTATTAAAGACACAAAATATTACAACACAGCCACTCACAAAGAAAAGCTCACAGCTTGGAAGCTAACACTTCACACAAACACTCACAAAATATACTAAGGACTTTGAGGGACACTTATTGCACTACACCTTGCTGCATACATTACCAAAGCACCAATTACATATATATAGGCAAGTATTGCCGGCTTAAATTCTGCCCACCGACTTAAGCTTTTCATAATAGCCATTCAATTATCTAACTTCTAGTTTAGTCTAGAAGAACAACTAGCTTAGATATTTCTAGATAGCCACCAACTTGCATGCACATCAATAGCTGTAGTTCTCTAGCTTATTCTAGAGAATTCTCAAATGGGCTGGGGTTGATATATTTAACATTCCTTTGCTCTCTAAACCTTTGCAATTACTTTAACTGGATTGTGCTCTTGTTTACTGGCACTGCGTATATTTTTTCCACTCTGGTTACTTCAATTAATCTGAATCTTCCTGATGATGTTGTTTTGTCCTAATTGGTGGTTTCTTCTCTTGGTGTTGTACTGTTTGAGTTCTCTGCAGATTCTTATGGTTCTGTTTATATTAGGGCCTCTTTTGTTTTTCTGCTATAGCTCAGTGTTCTCAGGCTTCGGTACTGTTTGCCCTCATAGCCTTTGTTTTGCTGTTAGGCATCTGTGACTACTATTTGTTTCTTCGGTCTGTTGTTTTATATGTGGTCCTACTCCTGAACAATTATTTATTCACCACAAAAAAATTTGCTTCTTTCATTAAGCTTGAAGAGTTGTGCTTTTCTCATTCACACAGGGTCATCCACACCTATTCTTCAATTTCCCTTGGGAGTATTTAAAATTTTTTTTATTCTTCTATTTCCCTTAGAAATTCACATTCTAGCTAGCCTGCCATGTTTTGATGGATGTTAACAATGAGCAGTCTCACATCATAGTGGTCGTGTGCATGCTAGTCATATGAATATGTGACACAGCTGCCAATACAAGGGGTGAATAAATTTAAATATGAAAAAAGATTTTGTGCCCTAAAATGACACAAAATTTATATGCTATAATTTGATGTGGCAAAATTATTTTATCCACATCACTATTTGTTTGTTATATTAAATTAATATCATTAATATTAGATGACTATCTTGCCCAATCCAAATATATTTCAAATTAATAAACAGAGATGTATTGTTTACATATATAAAAACCTCTCTCTCTCTCTCACTATTTATTACCAACTGAATGATTAGAGATTATAGTTTAATAAAAGAAACGATAAAGAATTAGAGATTGGGAATGAATTTCTTCTTCGGACCCCTAAAAAATTGATTTTCTTCATAGACCCTTTTAGAATAGTAACGTGACCATGATTTTGGTTTTGTGTTTAGCAGACCAGTCAGGACTCCATATTCCAAAGATAAGAGTGGAGGTGGCTTCACCTTCCACTGATCCATCCATCTGTTTATCATCTCATCTGTGTGCAAACACGTGTCTGTTTATCCCCATCATATGATTGTACTATCATTAAAGGAAATTTTGCGATGCCATCTGCCAGAGGAGCAAGCGACCTGCATTGAGCTTTTCTAGTCATCTACAAAAGCAAACGATAAAACTTTGTTTTTAATACATAGCAGATGCGAATTCACTTCCTACTTCCTTTCTCTGCCATTTTTTTTTTTTTGGTTTACAATTCGATCATAATATTTTGTTTGGGTTGTATCCTTCTCCTTATATATGTTTACACATTATATCCATAATTTTCTCGAAACTTTAAGTTAATATATATTCTTATGTTTCAGTATGTTATTGTAAATCTGTAATTCTCTAATTTTTGTAAGGATTTACAAGACCCGTGGGAAGTGTTTAACGTACCAAATCTGCTTTGACTTTTCCAAGCATGGTTGTAAGAGAGAGCCTCGACCAACAGAGTTGTGTATGAATTTGGAGCATTAATCTATTTTGGGGTGGGATAAGTATTAAGGTGTATGTTTGTCTGCTCTTATGACTAGTTCAACATGTTTAGATTGTCTCAACCATATATATGCATCTAGTTTGATTTGGAATTTTGTGATCCTTTTCAAATTTTGGGTTGGATCATTTTGGAACGTTAATAATGAATGATTTAATTGTTGAATGTGGTGCTAGCTAGTGCTCTGTATTTATAATAGTCATCAAGTAATTATCTCTATAGGTCTATTTCACCTCGGCAAGAAACACTTGAAAGCCATGAAAGAGCTTAAAAAGAAATATCTAAAAGAATAGCCGACTCCTAAGTCAGTATACTTTATGAAGGGTATTTTTGTAGGTAGAAGTAATAATTGTCCTTCACCCATAATGTGGGGGCAATTTATAGTGATTACTGTTGAAGGAGATGTGTAGTGACAAGTGACTTCACTATCTCTGTCAGGAGGCAGCTGACATGTCCTTCTGCCAGAGAGAGATCCGGCATATATATCCAGATTAGTGCTTACTGAGGTGTGCCACCACCACAAGTGGACTTATGCCTCCACAAGTGCCTCCACGTAAAAGTGCCTCCACAAGTGCCTGCGTTGTGATGGTGGAAATTTATGACCAAGTGTTGAGGTCTGGTAGGGGTTTGGGGCATATGTACCAACACCAACATTAATCAAAATCACTTCACAATCAACTAAAGGCAAAACAAAACAACGTACTTGGTGGACCTGTGTGAGACCATCAAATAGAGTGAACCACAACTCCCTAAAATATTAGAAGCCTGTTCAGAAAAGCTACAGTTAATTAGTTCTCGCATAATTTGAACATTGAAAACAGTAATATTTTTCAATAATTAGTCTGGTTTCTTAATCAATTAACGATTCTTTGTGGAATATAGTCACTACAATCTTGAGTACACTTAGTGGCTCATCTGGCTCTTTACAAACATACATATATATATACCTTCTCCAACAGGGACGGATGTATGTAGAGGGCTAGGAGGGCTATAGCCCACCTCAGCTTTTAAAACCTAGTCAAATAATACTCCTATTATATATTAGAGTTCTCAAAAATAATAGAGAAATAGTCAAATAGTATTCTTATTCTGTATAGAACCTAGGAAAATATATTCATTATATTGGTTAGCGCGGGTGGGTTTTGATCCACACACGGTACACCTCACAATTCCCCATCATCAATTGTGGATATATTATAAAAAATAGATGTGATGCAATATTAAACATGGGGTTCTTGCACTCTTAGAATATGTCCTAGTTACTTATGGCTTTATCATTATTTATTTTTTGGCGAGATGGATTGTGCACACAAGAAAGTTTGCACATATACTTCTCCATAATATTTATAGATTGATTGTAACTTTATGTTTTTACTGTAACATAAGCTTGTGGAAATGATTCTGGTAGATGAAATTTTTATCTTGGATCGGTCCTGCTGAAGAAAGCTGAAGAACCAAAGGAAGATGACTGTATATTTGGAAAACCATGAATGTATAGGGAGATAATTAATATATGACATGCTGATGCTTGAAAATCAGAACCCATGGTTTGTCCTTGAGTATCTTTATTCCTTAGTCCAGGCCATACCTCTAGAAAATGATATGGTGCCGGGCCATACAGCGCTTTGAGCTTTACCCATAAGTTCTTCAAGGATAGAGTATATATAAGAAGATCATATGGTGAAATTTCGAAGAATCTTACTCAACGTCCTGAAATACAGCATTTTTTTCATTATTTTGTACTAAAATGTCATCTACCTTCACATTCTAAACGAAAACCCCCAAAAAGACCTGATACTTTAAGCATACCAAGTGCAACAGAATTACACCAGGCTGGAGTCAAGTTCATGATGGTAAATTGGTAATTGAAGACAAAAACTTCTCTGACATTCAATTTCACAATGGGGTTCTGGAAATTCAACAGAGGTACGTTTTCTTTCGCAATCTTATTGCATATGAGCAGTGTGAGTTTTCTGATCATTATATCAATGATTATGTATCCATCATCGACGAACTAGTTGACAGTGCCAACAAGGATGTGGAATTACTTGTTGACAAAGGAATCCTTGAATCTAAGCTATCTGATAGGGAAGAAGTGGCGAAATATGTCAACTCCCTTAACTTGGGCCTGTATTGTTCAGTGTAAATTTCTATTTTACAGATCTTTGTGAAAAGCTACATGACTACAACAGATTCCCCTGGCACAACTGGAAGGCAAGCCCAAAAGGACACCTTGGGCTGTCCTCTCTACGAGTACCCACTTTCATTCAAACAGTCTGCTCTATGATGTATTAATTTGTAGCTTCTAGTGCATCAAGTTGATGTTACTTATGAATTTTCAATATATATATATATTATTGAATGTTTTGCTGTAAGATAAGCTAAACGTATACATCGTAGCTTTCAGTTCCTTCCTAGTGAAGGACTTGGACAACACAAAACCAAGACCAATTTGGTTTCATCATCACTACTAACTAAACGGTACCGTAATAAATAAATCCTCATTTAATGCAACTGCATTTTTTCACTTATTGCTAGTATAATTTCTACAAACTAGGTAACCAAGTGTCAATGCTATAGGGTTTTGAGGAAATGAGAATGCCTCTGTTGATATGCATGATTTTGGTTGTACACGTATGTAGCTAGGCTACTATTGTTGCTTCAAATGAAACCACGTAGACACTTGCGCCCAACTGAACTTAAATACCACAAAACAAACACATGAAAACATTAAATACATCTGAATACTAAAAGACAAAACAACTGAAGAAAAAAGCAGTGCTGCAAAGTGCAAAGCACACAACCCAACATCATCTAGAAACTACTCCACCGCTGGAACTCGAGGATCTCAACCAACTGAGAATGTAATTTAACATTGCAATGAGGTATCCTTGGCAAAATAGAGAGAGAAAAGGCAAAAGTGAAAAACAGAGAAAAAAGAACATAGAAAACAAAGAAAAAATTGTTAAAAACTGAAGAAAGAGATACTTGAAAATTAGTGACCAACTGGTCCAGTTTATTTTCTCTATATAGCCCTCTTTTCTGATGGGATCATAAGGCAGATCAATGTGGCGTTTCATCAACTAAATGAAGGAGTCTCACTGAAAATCTACTCCATCGTAAATTTCAACATCAGTAGCTGGTACATAACACTTCTCTCCTTTGTTCTCTCCACTTTTTCATTTACTTCAAATTGGGTGTAGTAGTATACTCTTGTTTACTGCTTATATTCTCAGTGCTTTCAGATTTTGTTCTTTAATTTTGAAAGTTCATAGTTCGTTGTATCTGTGTTTGGTTAATTTTGGATTATGGTGATTGGATACTGAGAAAATGGCAGAGAAAATAAAAGAAACGAAGAGAATTGAGAATGTTTAAGAACTTTATGTATTTCTGTATATTACAATTACTGAGGAGAGCCACATATATAGCATAGCTCATGAAGACATAATCGTCTAACCTCCTAACCAACAGCTGGACAATACTAACAAACTAACAACTAACTATGCTGATGTGGCCTAACTGATACAGCAGCTTATGTGCTGATGTGGCATAACTAACATAGCAGCTGATGTGAGTTACTATTCTAACATATGGCATGAAAGGGTGTCTGTGTTACTGTAATTCTAACTTTTTAATGCGGATTCACATGACTTGTTGGAATTTTTAACCAAAACTGCATTAGAATTTTCCAAGAATGGTTGACCAACAGAAATTTCTCTGGATTTTAAGCATACCTCAAGAATCCTAAAGGCATGTGGGGTGGTATGGAAAATGTGATTAAGAGTTCTTATCTGTTTAGGTCTTTGTGTGTTTTATACTCTGCTCTTGTAGGATGAGTTGAATATGTTTGGATTTTCTCAACCAGAAGGAGGAAAATGGAAGGAAACAGCAATGAAGCTCCATATGACATAGAGAACCCTTACATCCCACTAGCTA